>MUZC01000526.1:0-38309 GCA_002072015.1 Radix auricularia | reverse complement strand
AAAAAAAACATTTTTAAAATTCTTTTTTTTTTCAAGTGATAGTTAACAGTTATATATCTAATACTAATAGTAGTAGAAGTTTGCTTTTTATATTTTCTTTTCCTATTTAGGTTTTAAAAAGTGAAAAAAATGGTTTACTTGTTAAGAGCCTTTAAAAAAGATGATTCAAAGTAGTTCTAGGTGTTAGTTTTTATTTGGATTGTTATTTTACTTGTTCATGCACCAACTAGCAAAAGAAATGTTATTTTATTCATTAATCATAGCAATGCAATAAATTATTATAAACAGTAAGTTAAATGCATTGGCTTGACATAATGTAATCAGAAGCGTCACTTGTGAAAGGGGGGCTGTGTGGCTGCGGACCACACCATGTGAACCATCACAGATGGTCACACTAACTGTAAAATTCTGGATGTTTCCATTGTTTAGCACTAATATACTCATAGGCGGTCTATTGGGTAAGTTGTGAGGGGAGACACCATGAGCCAATGCACTGGGTGACACCAACCCTAGTGGTTGTCCAAAATAATGTCATGCACAAATCAAGAACCATACCATTTGTACAAAGACCCACCCATAGTCACATGTATCAAAAAAGGAAGACTACGCTGGGCAGGGCATGTTGAAAGGGTGCCAGAATATAGAGCAGCAAAAATCATTTACTGGCAAAAACCAGGAGGCAGACGACTCACTGGTCGCCCAAGACTGAGATGGATCAATGATGTGGAAATGGACCTACACCCGCTGGGGGTTCGAGCATTGAGAAAGAAAGCCATCAATCGATCTGAATTGAAGGATCTGGTGGAGCAGGCCAGGGCCCTACATTGGCTGTAGCGCCACAGATGATGATGGTGACCTAGGGAAAGGGGCCAAACTTTGATGGGGAGGGGCACATTTAAGATGTGTGATTACACATCAAATAGTGCCACTTTAAATAAAAGTTTAAAATGTATTTAATGCCTTCTGACATAGCTTCAATCCAGTTACGTTATGGGAGTGAAGCCTTTAAATTACAATAAATACATAAGTGACATAACAGGAATATGAGACATACTAATTTTAAATAAAAAAGATTTGTTATTATGGGGTGGGGGTCACGGGAAAGTTTTGTAATATCATCTTTGGGTTGATTTTCATATTTTGTGACGGTGGGCGGGTAATAAAATAGAGGGGAAAATGATTATAAGTATTTATGTATGGAGAAAAAAGTAATGCAAATTTATTTTAGCTAATTACAATAAACTAAGTTTACGTAAAATTTGATAAACCAAGTTTTCAAATATAATTCATAAATATAGTCAGATCTAGACACTTGGCAAGGTTTTTATTTATCTATCCTGTGTTAACGATCAAGGAGGTGCAAAAAAAAATTAAAACCTACCCTCATCTATTTTCAACGATCATTTTTATTAGTTCTACCAGGGCCGGCTTTAGGCATAGGCAAACTAGGCAGCCGCCTAATGCCACTGATTAGTCTCATCATTAGCGGGGTCCTAGCACAAGAATCTTTCCATATTCGTTTTTAATTGTTCTATTACATTTAGGGCCACCAAATTCACTTCGTCTAGGGCCTCTCATTCACTTCGCCTAGGGCCTCCAATTCACTTAGGCCGGCCCTGGTTCTACATTGATTCGGAATAACGAGATTTTTCGATTAATTTCTACAAACAATGACACATGTGCATGGGGCACGGTGGTTGAGAGGCAGCGCGCTGGCGTACCTATGGTTTCTGGTTCGAATCCATGTGAAGGCAATAGTTTATTCCCGTGGCCTACTGTGTCCCTGAGTCACCTAGCTCCGAATGGGTAGCTAACAGTAGTTAGGCGGTTGGGTAATGCGTGGAACCCTGGAATGCCGTGGCCTGTGAACGCTGCATCACTTGGCAACAGATCATTCGTCATGGTCTGTTGAAGCAATATCTTCTGCATTGGAGGAGCTTCTGTATAGATATGAATTTATGATAAGACTCCATAGCCACTATGATATATAAAATGTAGGCTATATTTAAGCAGTGAATCTTTTCAATGCATTTTTCCACGATAATGATTCAGGTTAATTTAGTTTTAAAATCTAAACATAAATTATATTCATACTTTTGCTACACACTACACATTCTCTTTCATTTCCATCTAATATTTAAAATAAAATGTAACTCTATAAATTTATTTAACCATATTTTATTCGTTTTAGTTTTATTTTTAAAAAATCCTCTTTTAAATCCTAATTTATACAATGTTTTTTTACAAAATGTTTGTAATGCAGGTTTACTTAGTAATTAATGGTATTGTTGTAGATTTTTCATGTTTTTTTAATAACAATATGTTGAAATATAGGTTGATTACGAGAAGTTTTATCAATTAATAACACATCGTAGTCAATATAAACAATTCTCTATTGATGAACTTTGAACTGTAATTTGTAATAATTTACCATGTGACATGGAGGTAGCGTAATAACACAAAAATAGTGCATTTGTTTGATGGAATGCTTGCGAGCATTTGGCGTGTGGCCTGACTCTTAGAACATCGATGAACTTCTTGTCATGGTATGAGAATCACTAAGAGAGTTTGTTGTGAAATAGTTGTGAGCGATGTTCGAACTGCTCGGTAAACAGAACACTGAGTGTTCATCCCCATGCTTTTGGGGAGGTTAGTGCGGGCTATATATAGTGGGGGACGGGGGCAGTTCAGGGTCAGTAGATGTCAGGACAGCGGGTACGACAGTGTGTGTAGTGCGTGTGAGAGATGCTTAGTCCTAGGCCGAGGGATTGTCAAACATTTTATCGAGGTGTGCTCGAATGTAGAGACAATCAGGAGAAGTGAGACTTATGAGAGATTAGCCTATTCTTGGATGTACCTGATGGCTGTCATGGACTGCATTGTATTATAGAAGCAGTGACTGTGCGTGTATTATTGCAACAATAAAGAATTGAATATAATTGACAAGAGTCGAGGCGTTGGTCTTATTCCATCCAGAACCCAGAACGCAACACTTCTCAAGTCTTAATTATTCCAGTTAGGATTTAAAGCATCTTATTTCAGCCCTCATCTATACGATTTCACACACAATTCTAGCACGAATGATCAATGTAATTGTCGTGGACCATTCGGGTCAATAGGAAAATATAACAAAAATTTACCAACAAAGACAGTCAGATGAACAAAAAAAGTATTAAATTATAAAGTTAATTTATTGAAAATGTGATCAGTAAAATAATTGTTTAAACATTTCTTCAGTGATATCAATAAATACTAACAACGTGTAAATTTCAAAGTTTGCACAATTAATGGAATGATAGAGTATACAAATTGATCTTTAAAACGTTTTTAAAAATGCATAACATAATAAACAACAGTTTGTCAAGACATATAATAACCTTCTCTTTGAAATTAAATAATTAAAGTTTACTCCTACTGACCTCTCACGATGCAGTGGCTAAAAAACTTTTGAAAGCTACTTAACTTGCCCCTACAAGCAATCGTGGTCTTAAAAAGGGACTTCACTTACTTAGTTTACTCCTTATATTTTCGGAAAGGGATCGTGAAATTAGCTCCACAGTGCATTATTACAGTATCAATTCACATATTTTACTCTGTGATTTTAACCCGTTATGTAATAAATATATGCATAGTTTTATAATTTAAGACAGGGGAAAAAGAGAAATGCACTCTGTAACCGATAATATCTCACTCACTTATCAGTTGTTCAAACTCTGATATCAAAGTCGGGTATCCACGCTCCCCCTACTCTAAAGTCCAACCATCGACTTTACATGGTTAGGTGCGGATGTCAATAATGCATTTATTTATAGTAAATAGGTATCTGGAATCAAAAATATATTTTTACAAATGCGACAGAAATAATCATCATATAAATCACAGTCAATGTCTTATGTTTTGGAAATAACAAGAACGTTAACACCCAGTTCAAATAGTGAAAACTTACAGCTATACAAATACTGTTGTTTCAACATTTAAAAAAATAAAATAAAAACAGAATAAATATAGTGTTTCATACTAGCTAATGTGTCTATCATTACGCTATACTTCAAATTGAATACAGTGTTGTTTTTACAAGTTCAGAAATATAAGGCGCTGAAAGTGTGAGGACTGTTACAGTTTTATTTTCATTAAAATATATTTTTTAAAGGTTTTTTTCATTTTGATTCACATAAGACTAAAATAATAATGATATATTGAAGTTTTCCTTAGTAACAACCCTTCCTTAATTTGTATAAGGCTTAGGCACAGCACACGTGTCAATGGCAAATTATCTGGACTTTACGAAAACAAACAACTTCTCATGAGACACCATAAAGCACGTGATGTAGACGAGGCAAGTTGACTGGCTGGAATGGTTTTAAATAGATATTTAAATAGATGTTGCTATTCATTTTATATTAAGACACTTACAATATGTTGCTAATCGATAAAGAAGAATTAACCGAACTGAACAATTAATATGACGAAACCGGTGTAGTAATAATAATGATTTAGCAACGATTTTTTTATGTGCTGACGTTCAATTTAATTCATAATAATGTATATATAATAATAATAATAATATAAGAATGTAATACTTGTTGACCCGTTGATCTTAGAATTTGAACGAGACCGAGATAAATGAGCCGCATAATTTAAACAAATAAATTAAGGAAATACAAGCATTTTTTTGTTGCCTAATAACTAGGACCTTCCGATTTCCGTGGTCGTTGGTGTCAGAACTTTTGGGTCAAACCATGTTGCCGTAAGATCAGTTTTTACTTCTTGTTTTCTTGCATATATTTTAATCTGTCAATAATGTAGAGCAGGGCTTTTAAAGAAGTGTATTTTGAATAGTTAAATGCATTAATTTAAATAATAAAATGATCCAAATCACTCGGGGTTTTAATTAATATAACCTTAATATATAATATAGAAGACTTTAATTTGAATCAGAAGACAATTTTATGATACCAGGTAAATAAAAAATTAATCTTCTCTATGATATCCCAAATACTAATCGTTACCCTTGCACTAACTCTAACCCTAAACATAACAGTGGCGTAGCTATGGGAGGGGGGGGACAAAATTTGAAACTTCCCCCGGGCCCCCACTTTAAGGGGCCCCCAAATCAGTGTCTGAATAATTTTACTTAAATATTACACTATCGCCATGTATGTGGGGCCCCCAAAGAGGTTAAGACCCCGGCCCCAAAACCCTTACAAATTCCAAGCAACGTCACTAAAACATTATTCTAAAAGGAAAAATGAACAATGTGTGTCTCCAAAAATAGTACATAGACACATTTAATATTATTATTAAACCAATTTTCCCGAGAACATTGGTTACAAAAAGAAAGAAAAATTTTAAGCCTCAGTGTTACTTTGATCTCATTGGAGTATGTCTAGATCAACAGTGATATTTTTCTTGGATTATTTTCAAGTAGGCATGTTTTAAAAATGCATTGCCCCAAATTCGTTTTGGAGGATAAATGCAAAAAGAAAAAAATCAAATAATACAAATGATTGTTCAACTGGAAATGACATTTTTTAGTGGTAATATGAAAACACAGAGGAAAGTTATTGACCTTTTTTTTTTAAATTTTAAATTTAAAAAAAAACCATCAATGATACTAAGCTTTAAAAAAAAAAAGTGTAGTTATCAGATCCATAAGTGACACAGACTGAAAGCACCAATAAATGAATTTCAATTAACTATTTTATGTACAGATGCAGTGTCATTTTGTCATCAAACTGATAACATATTTAAACGGAATATTCTCACTTTGACACACATATCTCATTTCAGCTATTAATTGCTATTCGTGAAGTTTTTATAGACACTAACATTCCCAAATAAAATTGCTAACATTGTCTTAAAAAATAAGAAATTATGCAAGAAATGTCGATCTCATTTTATAAATAATTGGAAAGGAACATAATTCTTATTTACAAAGTATTTTTACTCGACTCTTACTCGACCTATAAACGTTTATCGTATCCCAACTAAACATACCATAAGAAATTCATGTTTGATCATAATTAAAATTTATTTAACCTCATAATCATAGATTTAAACAAACATATGGCATTATGCCTGAAATACATGCCAAACAGCCATAATATGCAACTAAAATTGAAAAGTCTTTTCAAACCTTTCAGTTGCATGCCAAAATTCTATGTTGTTTTTTAGTCTGGCAATAAATATATTTGAGCACGACGGTGAGACACGAAATTAAAACGTACTTTAATTCAGTTACTACCAATTAAGATTTTCTGGTCATCCTTAAAATAAAGGTTTGGTCGAATTACGTCGATGGTCCAATAATAAGTAGTATTTTTAAATTTAGAAACTGGGCAGAATTTGTGGAGAATTTGGAAATCTACACTTAGGACAGTGTTGTTCCTTAGTAATTGTGTAAATTGTGTTCACCAATGATTTTTGTTCAAATTTAACATGTCTGCAAACATAGATATTTAAAAACCAAGAAACAGAACAAGCTTAGAAATTGTCGGTAAGATGTATAAGTGTGTCGACAAAAAGAAAACTCCGTAATCAATTTAATTAACAGGTATTACTACTACTAGCATAATTAAAGAAATCGTACAATTTGTAATAAGTATAAGTTGTTGATTGATCAGCATGGAGACAAAACACTCAAATTGGAACTTTATAATTGTAAATTTAAATGATGGATCTACCCACGAATAGTAAAAGGGAGATTATTCTTGAAATTGATGCACATGCGCAAAGGAAATTTGCTGGAATTGAACCATTTAACGTCAAAATTTGATTTTAAAAAATAATAATAAACACTAAAAAAGTTTTTACGTCTCTCTTTGCAAGTTTTAGATCTATTTGTTTTGTTCTTTCTATTTTTAAAAATTATATTTTATTTAGGCATGTAAATTTATATTAAGTTTCTTTGATTTAAAATTCCAGTACGTTCGAGTGTTTACTACATACCTTATGACTTGTGTTGCATTTATAAAAATAAAACAAAATTTAGTTTGCCTAATAATTATGACTCTAGTAAACAATGAATGTAATATAAAATGAGGTGTTAACCGTGTATGAAATGTTTGAGAATGAAACAATGCAAACAGATGAAAATTAGTTCCAACACAGTTTACTTAGAGCAGAGGTTTAGCAATGCTACAAGTCAGTGAGGTCCACACAACTTTCTGGCTGACTTCCGTGTAAACCATTCCTAAAGTCTGAGTATGCTGGAGATAGTTCATCAGATGATGCTGACGAGGTCAGAGGCATTTCTGGCCTGTCTAACTCTTTCCGCTTGGCAGTGGGTCTCAGGTTTTGTGCATATCTATACCCCGGATCAGTGCTCACGTTTGTGAGCTCAGGGGCTAGACGAGTTTGCCCGGACCTATGCTTCGGGGCTGGTCGAGGAGCTCTCTTGGAGACTTGTGGAATACTTTGTGGATTATTTTCTGAAGACCCATGCTCCTGTGATTTGATGCCACTGGAGACACTGCCATTTCTTAAAGTACTTGTTTTACTGGGCTTCTTGACCAGCTGCTTGAGGGGGTCGCTTCCTTTGTGATCCACATAAACTTGGTTATAGATGGTCTGACTAGATATTTTGGATGGCTTTGAACAGTCATCGAGTCCACTGTCTCTGAGGCTTAGCCTCTCTGTGCTGTTCTCCAAGCGGTCATCTTCCACTCTACGCACTCCGCCGTGACTACTACAGCTGACCCTCCCATCTTCTGGTTTGGAATGTGAGAGGCAAGCAGAAAAAATGGTGACCCCAGAATGGGAGGGGCCAGCCGCGCTGAGGTCAAAGTCATCAAGTGTGATGGCCCGCCCCACCTCGTGGTCCTCGAATGTGCTGTGGCTGGTGAATGCTGGATCATCTGAATCGCTTAGACTGTAAGGAATGATCGAACAGATATATTAATTATTGCTAGTACTGTGAATGTGAACAAAATCAAACTTAATTTCGACTGCTAATTGTCATTTTAAACAGGCTTTTAATTGCTTGTTAATTGAAAAAAATTCGCTCCATGGCCTGTTTCCAATATAGCTATAGATCTATGTACAACTAATTTGATGTGAATGTCTAATAAATCGATTGACGTGTTTATTGTGCTTAACTTAAATAAATGACTTGACATTCAGTATCACAGAATTAATCGTTTTATGCATGCCAAACATAAGTACAAGAATAAAAATATGATTGATGTTATTAAGCCATTGTTAGTATAGCAAATTAAAATACACAGTAATATAAGTCTATGCTTTCAATTATTGAAAACATTTTTTTTAAAATATCTCAATAAAATTAATTCATTTTTAAAATACATTTTTAAAAATCGACAGAAGTTAACATTGTACTAAGGTTGTCATTAACTTTAAGAACTTTAGAAAAGTGAGATTTTATTTGTTCCGCTTGGGTTCTTTACGATTTAGCTTTGTTAGTTACTTTAATCTTAACGTTGCCGTACATATGAATTATAAGAGAAAGCACTTTATGTGAAACCCGAATTTGAGCATTGCATGTAAGCACTGCATACAAGCACATTAAAAATTTTAAAATATACTTGACCTGTAACACCTGAACGTAAAAATGTGTACTGCAGGTAAGTTAGATGTGTTGTATGAATGAGTGGGCGTGACTGTGTGTGGTTGTGTGTGTGGAAGGGGAGAAAGGATATAGAGTTGATTAGAACTAAATGGTAACATGCGCGGCACCATTACTGACAGGGTAGTACAACACAAGGGAAAATACTGATGCACTTTTCGTTAAGTTGTTTACACAATGTAAAATCTTTTCGGGTGAGTTTTCAATAGCTGTGGCTCTGGCGGTATGACAAGTGTTGGTATAACGCACTGCATCAAATTGTACTTATATTTTAATATACCAAGGGTAGCAACTATTTCATTTATATAATTTAATTTCTTTTTTGGAGTGTTTTTTTATTGGCATTTTTTAAATTATTTTTATAGCTAATCTATGTGTAGGTTCCTGGAAATATTTTTAAATAATTTCCTTTAAGACCATATTGGTATTTTTGTTCTCAAAACGTGATCAAAAGAAAATTAAAAGAAAACACAATAAGAAAAGTATTAATGAGAGTATGATCAGTTATAATATTGAAAAACTATTCTGTAAACATTTTTTTAAAAAATTAATTATAATAATAATAAAAAAAGGAAACAAATTAAGGAAATATTTTTAGATGTTCAGTTTGTTTATAGGAAGTGATGGCCATTTAATTGCAGGTTTCTATGATATATTGTTTATAGTAAAAGATGGCCAAATAATAGCAGTTTTCTTTTATAGCTTGTTTTTAGGAAGAGATGGCCAAATAATTGCAGGTTTCTATGATAGTTTGTTTATAGGAAGAGATGGCCAAATAATTGCAGGTTTCTATGATAACTTGTTTATAGGAAGAGATGGCCAAATAATTGCAGGTTTCTATGACAGCTTGTTAGTATTAATACGTCAACTCATCAAGAGAAATTCGTTCATAATGAGCTGTCCATGATTTGGTATTTTTGACGAAGCATTTTTTTTTCTTCTACAACATAGCTTGTTTAGATGATGTTAATATTTAATATTTCTTTAAAAAGAGAAGTTAATGTTATAAAAACTTGTTAATATTGATAGTTTTTATATAACTTCAATATAGGTTTAATTAATAAATTTTGAGTTGATTTCTGAAAAATTTCAGATGATAAAATATTTATGATTTTAACTCTGCAAAGATTTTATTTGTGTAACTTTAAGTTGAAGGGAAGTCCTGAAAAAAAGTAGTGCAACTTGAAATCTCCTACCTTTAGGCGGTTGTGGTTGTCCTAATAGTGTAGCATGAAATAAATTAGTTATTGAACGATGAAATAAATATATTAAAATTAGAAAGAGTTCATGTAATTTAAGTACAAGCTGCATTATACTCATGCGTCTATTGTCTGACAAGCCTGACACGGACTGTCATAATGTGTGACACAGCTTGACATGGGATGTCACAATGTCAGACACAGCCTGACATAGGTTGTCATAATGTCTGACACAGCTTGACATGGGATGTCACAATGTCAGACACAGCCTGACATGGACTGTCATAATGTCTGACACAGCCTGACAAAAGCTGTCATAATGTCTGTCACAGCCTGACATACTGTGTCATAAACAGTGTGTCAGACATTTTTCCTTTGTCTGACGCAAAAGAACATTTAGTTCATCGGGTGTTTAAAAAATATAAACTAATTTCATCCTTTATTATTAATCAAAGCTGTCTAAAATGTTAAAATATCACACATTATCAACGCAGTTTTATTCTGGAAAATGAGAAACAAACTTTTGTTGTGATTTAGCCATGTTGCCATTCTTACTTGACTTCACATAGTAAGCACAAATTCTAAGTCTAAGACTATATACTTAAGAGCAATTACTGGATCTAATTAGTTCTTTGTTTCTTTTAAATAAATGTTATAGTTTTTAACTTCAAGCTGTCTATCAAACAATGTCAGCAGTCAACTAAGTTATACACTAATAACATGTTAGAAAACATTCACAGGTAAAAATTGGTCACCCCAAACCATTACTCTATTGACTTAATAATTAAGAATTTTACTTGAGACTGATGAAAATTATTTGAAACACGTGAAGAAGAAATAAAGTATTTGAGATATTTCCCTAAATAATAAAGGAAAAATCATCGTTTAAATATTTGCCACATGTTACGACATGTAGACTATAGTTTATTTAATCTTTAAAAAATATTATATGGTCTACTTGATTTTTAAAATACCTTTCATAAAGAATTTGATTTTAAAGTAATTTTACTTGACAATAACATGAAATTTTAAAAAGTTAAGAGCTGAAGATTAAACAAGCCATGTAAAGAGTTTAAAGAATTATAAGATTTAAGGAATAACCTATGTCCCTATTTATAATAACATGCATTAATGTCTACTAATTATTTTTATCTATCAGCATGACCAGATTTAGACACTGTTTAACCAAGAGCTAACCCAATCCAGTTGTGAATAAAGCCATTATTCCATTCACCATGTAACACAATGGAAGCAACCTACCCATCATCATGTCTATCCAACATGATCTTCTCTAAGAAAATGGGGTTGGAACTGTGAAAGAGTGAAGTGCACACAGATAACCAGTTAAGTCATGTGACCTTTACATTTTATGTGACTACAACAATAAACAATATGTACATTTGATCTTACTGTTGATTCAAGCCTTCATCTAAAATGCAAGATTATCTTTATTTTCAATTGTAATATATTGTTAATACTTTTGTTTTGTTAATAAAATTTTGAAAATTTAGAGCATTCAAGACTTATCTCTTCCTCCATTTAAATATCAGTAGTCTGTCAACTTAATGATATTATTTCATTGACGATCAATTATAATTTTTAAAAATTATTTTTTTAAGGATAGTTGAAAATGAGATTAAAAATAACTCTCAAAGACAGTGAACAGTTTTTACAGAACAGACTGTCATCAAGTAGACAAGTATACAAGACCCTAGCTGAGGCACCAAAACATTCAAGAAACGAAGTGGATGCAAAATATTTAAAAAATATTGCATTGCAAGCTTTCTACTTGTGTGTTTGCATCAAAACGCACCATTTCCATGAAATGAACATGCAATGAGCAACCAATCACATTGCCAGGTATCATACCCTATACAAACACATTTCCCCATGCAATTGGGGCTACAGATGTAGATATTTTAAAATGCACAATGGGTGATGTACCAGTTACCTGTAGTAAAAGCTGGTCTAGGTGGGCTTATGTAGGATATATAACTGAAATTCAGAAATGCTTTTACTGTGAAGCAATACCTAACAATGGAATCAAACTCTTTATCATATTTATATAAATTAGCTCTATACTATATTTAATTGACTTAATTATTTTTTATTGATAGCCTATCTATTTTAATAATGTTTAATATAAATGAAAGAAAATTAACAACTAAAGGAAATAGAGTATATGAAGTCAAATTTACAAAGACCAAACTTTGAATGTGTGCATGAGATAAAATTGACATTTTCAACATTTATAACTATTTACTATTATTTATTTCTAGCACTTTGCACATACAAAAAAGATATAATTAAAGTTTTTCAGCAAAATTTCAAATAAGATTTAATATAAATATAATATTTTATAATCAAATTTTTTGTTTTTACATGGTCTAGAGACTTTTCTGTCACTCTTTGATATAACTTTAGAAGTATTGATTTAAAAAAAAAAAAAGCCTACTAATCTAAGCTAGTTGTTTCAATAAATATCTGATAAAAATATAACAACAAAATGCTGATTTCTCTTTCATTATAAGTAAATTAGTAATTATTAATTTATTAACATAAATTGTGCATACTAAATTTAAACAACAACAAGATACAGAAGCAATCTCACTAAGAATTAAAATTAAAAAACTAATTTTTGTAGGATGCAGTAAAATGTTTATTTGAATGTCACTTTATTTTTTAATCTCAAATAGAGGTTCATTAATTTTTATCCAACCATGAAGAGAATAAATATGTTTTACCTTTTAAGTTACATTAATAATTTCCAATGTAACTAATGTCATTTATTTTTGTTGTTTAATGTAATGTAATTGAATCTGTTATGTAAATTTTATTTAAAGCAGTTATTTAGAATTAGTGGTGAATTTCAAATACAGATATACACTACCAACTGTAGTATTTATCATGTAACTCTTTTTTTGATAGTAGAATCTCTGTGAGTAGGCTTTTTAGTTTACTGATCATTTAAAGATAAGTACAATGGAAGACACAGCAGATATTGTGATCATTGCATTCAGACTCAGGAGAGAGAAACAGCCATAGCAAAAACATAATCATTCACAACAATAAAAAATATACATACAATTAAAATCTGGTTTGGCCTTCAAATAACCTTGGTCTGATGCAACAAAGTGAAAATAAAGGAGAGAAGAAAATAAAGGAAAAGTAAAAGAGTTTTTAAAAGTTTTCTGCTAACAGAAGGAAGTTATAAACCATTGGGTTAGTTGTGCTCATGTATATTTCTATATATTGCAAACAGTTAACAGTAAAGTAGAGTAAAATGCTACTTTTTATGCATAAATGAATATCTTGTTAAATGTTTTAAAAATAAGTTGCTAAAATTATATACCTACCTGTTCATGTTTAAATTCTCTATAGTAACTCTAATAAAATGACCTAAGTGATGTTTCATGTTTGCCAAAAGATAATAATTTCTAGATTAAAGTAAGAAACATGCATTTCTAAGGGTTAGATTGTGGCAACCAAAACCAAAAGCAATCATTTGCTAAGAGCTTTGAAAAAAATGCAACCCAAATTAAAAGCAAAATGTTATGAAGTTATAGTAAATTTCTAACAAAGAATATCTACTACAGATATGTAGCAACAGGGGGATATTTTATTTAGTTTATAAGATATAGTGAAGGAAAAAATCATAATCAGTAAATAATTGCATTTATTTAAATGGATACTAATGTTTATTAATAAAGGTGAGTTTATTAGTTGTCTAACACAGATACGTAAATTAAATATTTTATCATTATAAAATTATGAGCATATTTAAGATTTGGAAGAAATTAGGTAATTTTAAGAAGTAGAAAATAAAACAAATGGACTGGTAACATTTTTGAAAGTTTTCTCATTAAAATTAATTTTCATGGAGAATAATCGTGTTAATAAAAATGTCAACATTTTAAATAATTATTAAATAATAAATTGTTAATAAATTTACATTTTAAGGGACTTTTCCCCCCTCTCCATAGTGAGCAAGATGATTGATGAAGCCTATTTATAAAACATTTTTTGTAAGATTCTCCTTGTTTAATTAGGATTTGACTTTTAGATATATTTCTAGATTTGAGAATCATTTTTCCCAAAAACAGAATCCTCCAGTTGAAAAAAGACTTACTTTTCAAAGGAATTAATTTGTGTTCCTGGAATATCAGCCTTGTATAAGTCACTGTCACTAGGAGCTGGATTTGTTAAGAGATTTAGTTTTATTTGTTAGTATAAAAATTTATACACAAATTTTAAGATGGCACTTTAGAAAAAGAAAGTAGAAAAAAACCTAAATTATTTGTTGGGTTTTCAAAGTTCAGCTTAATGAAAATGTAAGTATGATAACAAGAATTCATATTTTAATTGTTAATGACTTTGAAAATTAAAATACTTTTTTTTAAAATTCAGTATTTCTATTATTATGATGAAATGAAATAAGCGTAAATTTTTTTAAATCAATTAGAATAGTTATAATTTGAAACTATTTATTCATTCTTAAATTTATTGGTAATTTATAAGCAAATATTGTTTAAAATTAAAATGTCCTTATTTTATTAATGACAAATATTTTGAAAAGAAAATGTATTTACAACAATTTATTTATAAAAAAAAATCTTGTTAAGTATAGATTTTTTAAAAAAATGAAGAATAAATTTGATGTCAAAATAAATGTATTGTTTTCCATCATTATTTTTTGAAGGGTTTTTAAATTAATAAAAGTATGGTTGAAAAATCTTATGATAAATATGACCACATTAAACTCCGTACCAACTCCTGAGTTGACTGTAAAGAACAATTGCATGAATATCAATATTATTATTTGACAGAGGATCATATTTTTAAAAAAATGAAATTATTGTTTGAATACAAAATTTTTGCCCAGCAGCATTATAACCTGCATAAAGTACATTTTGTAGAGAACTTTAATTTATCCTAATTTTTGGCTAATTTTTGTAACATTAGTTATTTAATAAATATTTTTTGACTTAATTTTATCAGGTAATTATTTAAGTTAATAATACTGTCTCTCAACCAAATAATCTTTTACTAACCATAGGCCATAGCTGTAGCTGCCTTCAATTTTCTATGATATCTGTAAATGAAAGTAAAATTTAACCTATGAGTGATGATATTTTTTAAATGTTATCAATATTTTGAAGGCATATCATTTAGCTTGAAATTTCTTATTGGGCTTTAATTTAATAACTTTTATTTATGAGCAATTCCAACCTTCTATGAACATAAAAAAGCACAACAGCCAGGACAATGCAAATTAATCCCAAGACAACTGATATCAGAATGACAGCCATTTTTAACTTTTCTTCAACACTGTTGTCCATCTTGTCCTGTTGCGCAGGCTGTGAATAGTGTAAACAATAGGGAGTTATCAATAGTGGCATGTACATTTTCTCTAAATAATATTCTTAGTACCATGGAATTTATACCTCCATGGTTTAGTCAAAAGCATACAGGTTATCAAAAGATAAAAACAACATAAAATGGTTATGAGTTAACTCACATAAACACAATATCAATACATTAATGAATCCCAACACCGTGTGTTATCCGGTTTTGACATCATCTAACATTTTTATAAAACTTTTGTGCTATAAATCTGATTATTATGAATTATTAAGGAAATTTGAAATGATTAAAATCGTAACGAGTAATATATTTACCTTTAAAAATTATATAAAATCTATTTTATCTCATGTTTCAGAACTAGTTCACATGCAGTCGGAAACCTCTAAGTTGCGCTCAAAGGAACCCAAATAAATTTAACTTACAAAGTGTTTCGAGTTAAGGGAAATGGCATAATAGGCGCAGATTAATCAAGGTCAATGTTGATATTGATAGTGGGTTGGGAAACAGTCATACCAACAAGATGGCTTGACATGAAAGAGAGGCTGTGTCGGATGTTTCATATGAAAGGCAGCCAACTTAGCTTTGAAACACTGACACCACTGAGAAAGCCCCTTCCCCACACCTTACAGTGGAATGGGGGGAGTAAAAATTTTCCGTTTAACCAAACGCCTTTGAAAATTTGATTATCGGAGATTGGAAGCCCAAAATCTTTGAGTTAAGGAGATCTAAAATACTTTAGTCTTATGGAATTTGACCTGTACCTAAAAATTAATTTTAAATTGGGAAGTTTTTGACTTAGGGAAGTTAAACTTAGAGAGATATGACTGTATTTTAATAGTTTACTCTGTTTGAATTTACCACTTTAATAAAAACTAAAAGGCCATAGGTTATACCTAAGCTTAAATTATATAAAAGAACTTAATAGAGAAATATTTTATAGAAAAGTAAAAACAAAACTTCATACCACAATTTGCAGGACATTGTACTGATTGAGCAGGGTTATCAACATGGCATTCTTTTGATCAATCATACTGAAAATTAAAATATAATAATAAAGGTGTCATTAGTTGAACACATTTTTTTAATCAAAATTTATAGTTTAAAATGTTAAAAAGCTACTTACAAAAAAGATGAATGATGCAGGAAATGCTTTATGTTAATAAAAGAAATGTTTTATCCCTACCTCAAGAGTCTTAAAGCGGGGATGACTTCATTAGTTTCATAATCTTCACCATGTATAAATAAATCTGTCCTTTTCATAAGATAAAATTGAAAAATGTTAAAAACTTAGAAATAAAAAGGCAAATAAAATATTTTGAAATAACTTGGCTTAACTACTTAGTATAAATAACCCCTAAATGAATAATCAGGTTGATTTTAAGAAAAACTATTTGTGTAGAAAAAAGATTTACAAACAATTATTTAGGTATTTATTATGGGTTCAATAAAAGGGGTAAAAAAGTGTGGTTGTTTTTAAATTTTATGTTGAAACATTTCTGTTTAAATAAAATTTGTGTGGATATAAGAGGAAACTTCACTTACTTGGCCAAGTCAGCCTGTCCTGTGTCTGACTGATGAGTTTGAATGGAATCAACAACTATTCTGACACCTATTTTATTACTTAGTGCACTGGAATTGAACAGTAATTTTTATTAATACACATTTATAATGTTTGAAAATTTTATGTACTATACAATTTTTTTTCAGGACTAAGAGGTAATTAATATTAATATTGTTAAACAAATTCTTAAACTTAAATGCTCCTTTTTTTTAAAAAGAAAAACTAAATAAGTAAGAAATCTAATTTACCTTACAACATTTTCTTTGATGGGCCCAACGGTGTCAATTGTTCTTCTGAACACCACTATCAACCGCTGGTCATCATTTATCAAAGAAATCTATATTTGAATAAATTAAGATGTGCAGTAAAATAAAAACCAATATTGTAATGAATTTTTTGTATAGTCATTAAAGTTTTCTTTATTTTTATGAGAATTGCTATTGATTGTTTACCATTTTAAATTTAAAACAAATTTAACTTTATTCTAAAGGCATAGAAAATATTTACGTCATCACAAGCTCTTGGCAATATATGATTACACCATTTGTAGAGCACTTATTTATTATATAAAACAAATCATCAAGTAGTGTGTCCTTAATTAAGGTTGCAAACTCTATTTCTTTGAATATCTTTTTTAAAATATGTCAATCTTTTGAAAAATTTTAAAATCCAATCCAACATTTGCTGAAATCTGTTGCTTGTCAACAATTTTGTGACACAATTTAATAACCACCTACTCATGTTGTCTACTCCAAATCTTACCCTGAGCCTTGCTGTGTCTGATAGACCACCTTTATCTGTCACCTTCAAGTCTACCATAAAGAAACCAGACATCTGTGGCTTGAAATACATGTTAGTCTTCAATGAACCATTGTTGAAGAGCTTAAAGGGTTCAGTTACCCCCAAACCTTCCAGCTCATTTTTCAAGGCATCAGGATAGGCTTTGAATGGAGATGTTGTATTAAAAAAATCATCCACACCCCAACGTTCAGTATCTTTGTCCTCTACGTCATCCTGAAATAAAAGTAAATAATTTTAAAATAAAACACAAAATAGTTGTTTTCAAAATGTAATGTAATTTTAAAATAAATATTAGTCAAAGGTTTGGTCATTTATAAAAATGAAATAAAAATATTGTTTTAATACATATAATGTGGCTAAGATTTATATTGCATATTTTTCCTCAGTTTTCAACTAGAGAACGTTAAAAAATGGTACAACAATGATTGCCTTACCTTTAACTCCAAAATAAACTTCCCAAACTGTGTGACTCGCGTAACTCCTAATGTCATTTCTTTACTTTTAAACTTTGGCGGATTATCATTGACATCTTGCACCTAAAATGTTATGTATATGTACAGAAGTATATTAAAATCAGGATTATTTAAATTGGCCCGATTGTACATGATATATCAGCTACATATTTTCTCCAAACATCTTTGTAGAAATCTTGTTTTTTAGGCTATTAGAAAATAACTTTAATAAGCAATGTTTGGGTTATTTAAGTGAGTAAATTTAAACAAAATTAATTTCTTTACATATGTGGTAAAAATAAAAATGGACATGATAAAAAAAAAGTTCAATTACTTGTGATTATTAAAAGTATCTCAATTTAATTTGAGTACATAATATGAGAAAACATTTAATCTATAACTAACTAACCTGTATTTCAATCCAAAGTTTGTCTGAATATGTCGGTCTATACATTTGTGGGTACAGCTGACCATTTTCAAAAGGGTAGATTTTGTCCGTCACAATATCTGTCCTTTGTTTTTGAAAACATAAATTTATTATTTTTTTATGAGGAGGACGATATTTGGAAGAAATATAAGGTTTTAACTGTTAACTTATTATAAGTTCACATTGTCACATATACTTTGCATAATATTGTGCTAGTTCTCTTGTTGTGAACTGGTGGTGTTGACGGTAGTGCAGGCAGCATGTTTTTTTGAAGGGCTGGGCTCAATAATAACTAGTTGGATTGAGATGGTAACAAAGGATTGTGCTGTCTTAAGTTTTAGGGAGTTTGCGGGGGAGGGAGTGAACAAGAAGCAAGGAAGACAGAGTTTCAAGAGAGAATAAAGAACATAGTTGCAGTCTTACTTTTTTTATCACTGTTAGCACAGCTATCTGACAACCAGGAGAGAGGGTTATCTTATACCTGGTGTCATTGCCAGCATATGGCATATTTAAGTACTAATGATATAGTAGACACTTAAAATTAACATCACAAGCGATATTTATCTACGTTACTCAAGCCCATCAAACCAAAGATTATGTAAACAAGGTAAGGGTTAGCCTGACCGGACGTAACAAAACAGTGAACGTTTCGGCAAAGAGCCTTTATCAACGAACGTACAATACACAAATAAAACGAAAATAAAAATAAAAAATAAAATGAAGGAACTTAGCTGCGGTGAAATCCAAAGTATCCAAAAAATTGTATAAGCCTGATTGCAGTCCTACCCCTCATTTTGTTTACAAAGATTATGTGCTTAATGTACTAAAAATGTTCTCACTTGTAGCAATCATCCAAAGCCTGAATGACAATGTTGACATATGGTGTGCTCTCTCTGTCGAGTGTTGTGTTAGTGCACAGCATGCCAGTAGATGTATACAGAACAAAAGTATCTAGCAATGATGAACCTGCCAAAATATGATTTAATTAGTTTAATTGACTCTAAGAGGGTAATAAATTTGTTTTATACTATCTAGTGTGAGCTGTGACAATTGTTATCCTTCCTACATATGGCTTTTTTTTAAATTATAAAAAACTTAAATCCTAAGTATGTTTTATTTGTATTCAAATCAAATAGGACTTTTTATTTGCCGCCAATTAATATCATTGAAAAATAACATTTCTAAAAATTATTTACTCTAAAAAACATTTAAATATCCTACTTCTCATAAATTTCCATAAAAACTCTTTGATTGATATAGATATACTCCATGTATACCTCATAACATTTACAAAATACTGATAGACTAATTATGATGGTCTTAGACATGTTATAATACTGGTGCACTAATTATAATACTGAAATACAACAAATATAACACTGATACTCATTCCAAATGAAATTTTTAAAAATTAAAATTACTTAGAGTCATCATACCTACGAGATAATAACAAATGATGGAGAATGTTACATTGATATCTCTATCAATAGCTAGACTGACATTGGTGCAGACCAGTTGATTCTCAACTATTCCTATTGGGTATGGCACTTTATATCCCACAAATTCCGGCTTGTGGTCATTTTTGTCCAGCACTAAAATGACCATTGTCACAGTTGAAGTGAATGGTATAGGGACTCCAAGATCTCTGGCTTCAAGCTTCAGCTGTCACATAAAATAAGAACTAAACTTATTTAAATGCTGCTGAAATGTTACCTAACAATTTTAGGCTTAATACTCTCCTTCTAGTTGCCATTAAGTGACATAAAATCAGAAATTAAAAAGTTAAAATAATAATTTTTTTAATCTTTACAATGGTAATTTAAAAGATAAGATTTTGAGTTGTTCCTTTATTTAATCAGCTGAAAGAGGATTATATAGATGTAAAAAGTGAAGTGATCTAACCTCATAACGATTCTGAATTTCTGCATTTATATCTCCTGTTGTGGTGATGAGTCCAGTCTTTTGATCTATAGTAAATACTTGAGAACCATCTTTGTCACTGTTCAACGGAACAATAGAGAATCGTACTTCACCATTGGCACCAGAATCATCATCAGTGGCCGAAACTTGGAATACTGAAGTTCCATGTTCTGAATTCTGCAGAGTTAAGGATACAGATAAAAATCAACTTTTATGTATACACTCCAACAACTCAATTTTAAAAGCCTAAAAATTATATTTTTCTAGGATTGTTCAATTTTTACGTTAATTTTTCAAGTTTGGAAATAATCACTGCTTAATAGTCTCTTTACTTTTCAGCCATAATTCCATTGCTAAAAGGTGGTTAATATTTAATGTGTCCTTCTCTACTATCCCTGAGAAATAAGTGTTGTAAAGAGTTTGTTATAACTTGCCTCTAGTACATAGGTCACTGCGTTATCAGTGCTTGGTCTTGTAAACTTGGGAATATGATCATTGACATCAATAATTTCAATGTAAATTCTCTTTGTTGCATTGAAAAGCTTGGCGTTGTTGGTGGCCATGACTGTGATGTAGAAGATGCCAGACAAACCACTTAAATAAACTGATGGGGTAATCACACCAGTGGCAGGGTCGACCTTAAACAGATTTACTCCTTTGCTTTTGGTGGCATTGGTATCATCTGTCAGTGAAAAGCTACAAAGAGAACCAAAGCAGAACAGATTCATTATGCATGATTTAATAGGTCTACGACAAAATTTAAACAATGTATTTTTTTATTTAAAAAAAAAACAATTTTGACATTGAAATATATATAAAGCAACTAAAATTTATCATATATAATGTGTTGCCTTTTTAGATGCATATAAGAGTCAAGGAAAGGTGTAAAATTGTATTCAATAACTCAATAAGACTTGAAAAAGTACAACATCTTTTTAAAAATTAACAGGAATAAAATCAGTGGTACAGAAGTGACCACAAGGAGTCAGGTTTATCAACGATAATAAAAAATAATTGATAACGGCTCCACTGGTTTACATAGGGATAAATAGCAAATCTCATCTTTTAAAATTACACATGCAATCTCATTCCTACTCTCCTATAGTGTATGATCTAATCCTCAAAAACATCTGTCAAAGTTTAGAAGTAATTGAAGGTGTTTGAAAATGATAAAGAAAATAAATTTATTTATATTATTACAGATTAAAAGAGGCAGATATTCTTCTAATTCCTTACATAATTCTCCCATTGTCTGTCATCTTGTCATCTGCATCATCTGCTGAGACAACTGCTACTGTAAATGTCAAATTAGAATTTTCTGGAACTGCTGGTTTTTCGGGTATAACAGTTGTGAATTTGGGAGGATTGTCATCCACATCTGTTATATTGATTGTGATTGTACCTGATCGTGTAACCCGCTGCTGATCTAAGTTAGATTTAGAATCTTTTGCGACTATTTCAAACCTAAAGAATGCTTTGGTTTCTCGATCGAGAGCTTTGGCCACACTGATGTCTCCCTGTCAAAGAGATGCAGGCAAGAGTCTTATAATTTCTATAAATTCTTTCAAATATAATATTTGAAAAAAAACAACAACATAAAACAATAATATAAATTTAAGCCATTACTAATTAATTTAATTGATATGAAATCTCGAAAAATATTCATCCATTTTTTAGCAAAGAAGAAAGGAGTCGTCTACAATTTGTCATTACCACACTGGTTGCAACCTAATGCAAGAGACCAGACAAAAATTTTAACTTTAAATTGTGAATAAATTTTATTAGAATTGAATAGGTAACAGAAGAGGTGGTAAAATGTCTAAGAAGGTATACAGTTGAATAAAAAAATAAAAAAATTTTGAGGTAAGTCAGTGAACAATCAATATCCAGGGTTGTGAACTTTTTTTAAAAAATGAGACTTTTGTTGTTTGCTACATTCAGCAGCAGATCATCCCTACAAAAATCACAAATTATCTCACCGTGAGATTGTAAAGACTTTTCTCTGACATTCTGAAACTACAATTTATCTGTTTGGTCTCTCTTTTATCAAAAAAAAATTTCTATCACCTCATAAAATCTCAGGTAAGCATAAATGAAATAGCATTAAGGCATTTGACGGAAATTTTTCACTTATAAATAACATCCTATAACTGTGTTGATAGTTTTAACAGTTTTCTTATAATAAATATGGCACACCGAGAGCTCACAGTCTTACAAGTGTTGCATGAAGCTTTAAAAAAGACATATCTTTTCATGCTTATTATAGCAAAATTTAATAAATCAAGGCTAACATAGCATAATGGTAGAACTGCTAAGTGTTGGGCAAAAAATTTTCAAATAGTCATCAAAAAAAAATAATTTAAAAAATTTTTTTTTATACAGAAGCAGTAGCGTCACAAGGGGGGGTGTAGTGGGGACGGGCCGCCCGGGATGACACCAGCACAAGGGTTGACACCAAAATGTAAAATTCTATGTTCATATTATTTGGCACTGGAAGATTTGGATAAGTTCTATGGAGTAAGTCATGGAGGGGTGACACCATGAGCTACCGCCCGGGTGACACCAATCCTAATGACGCCTCTGTATAGAAGCAACTGCTCTGTAGAACCCATTTATTTTATCTCAGCCTACTTTTTAACTTCTAGCTAACTCTCTAATTCAAGAATATAATTATTTGTTCTGTCTAAAACTTTTTGTGTTAAATATACTAAACCATCTAGATGTAAATAGAGTATACTTTAAAAAATAAAAATAAAAAATTGCAACTTTAGTTAGTAGCTATATCTTACTGTTTTTTCAGCGATAGCAAAGCTTCCATCATTGTCTGGGCCTTCTAGTGTGTAATAAACTGTACCATAATCCCCAATATCTTTATCAGTTGCATTGATTCGGGTCACAAAATATCCAATGGTCACATTCTCCAAAACAGCAAAGCTGTTGTTATGAGGTAGAAAGATGGGAGAGTTGTCATTGTCATCTAAAACTATCACAGTGACAGTAGCTGTAGATGACAGTTGTGGGCTGCCGTTGTCTCTACCAATGATCTGAAAGACTTCTGTTTCACTCTTTTCCCTGTCTAATCTTGCCTTGAGTTGAACAATGCCTGTGAGAGTAATAATAAGGTGTTACAGCAAACATATTCCATTTATAATTGTTGGGCCATACAAAAAAAAACAAACAAACACACAAAGTATAAAAAAATTAATATTGCATAATAACAAACAAATTGATTGGATTAATTCCATCACTTCTTTCTGTATTAAATTAAAATTGTTAAAGATAATAAAATCCACACCAATGATATTAACAAATAGGACTAACCATCACTGCTGACAGCAAATGCATCATTTGTCGTTGTGCCCATGCTAAACGTGACAGTCTGACTCTCATCAACATCAGTAGCTGAGACTTGTAAGATGATGGACATGATGTTTTCTGCCTCATTGACAGAGGTGCGGTAGACATCAGATGGTAAGAACTTGGGAGGGTTGTCATTATAGTCAAGGATTGTTACAGTTAATGTCGCTGATTGTGGGTGGGAACAAAACAATTGAAACAGGTAAATATTCCAGACATTACCAAAAACATTTTTTAACTACCTGGTAATCTGCAAAATTATCTTTAAAACATGAAGGCTTTTTAAGGATAGCCTGAAAATTCTGGGCACAGCGTGAAGTACATAAGACACTATACAAATTGCTTCATATTTAATAACATAAAAGGGGAAAACAATTTGATTACAAGCAAATGAAATGTAAGAATTGAAAAATAAAACACAGAAGGGTTAATTGCTTAATCAATTTTTAATTCCAATTTTCTTTTTCTTTGACAAGTTATGTTTGTTAATTTTGATTTTAATCCTGATGAATAAATTCAGGGTTTAAATTTCTAGCAAGCAACTTATTTAGTTGCATTGTTGATTTTGAAGTATTAAAATCACACATGTACAGAACTATGAAAATCACTTGGTTAATTACAACATATCCCATAATCTTTAGTGTTTTATAGGTAATGATGGTCATTTGTGAGTTTTGTTCAAAAATTAATTGTATACACTTTTATATTTTGATATAAATTAGATCTTGATAGAAATGAGAATTTACTCTTTATATTTTAGTGTAGTACTATGTCTGTTTCACAGAGTAATTTCATAGGCTACTATTACAAGCAAATGATTGATAATGGAATTGAGGACACCATCATTTCAAGTTAGATTTTTGACAGAAGGGTAAATAAGAAATAACAAAGTTTCATGAGTTTTTTAATAATTTGTTTAAGTGATAAACATCTTCATTACTGAATCAAATAAATTCACACAGTATTTACCTGTAGCTATTTGTTTTCCTATTTCTGCTTTTGTGTCTTCAGCAATGATCTGTAAGATAACCTTGCTAGCTGTCTCTCTGTCTAGAGAATTATTGATTTTAACTTGTCCAGTGGATGGGTTGATTCCAAAATAATACTAAATAGAGAGAAATATTAACAATTTTAAGGAAACATAATTATTAGTATTTTTTTTTAATTTATAACACACACAAAATTATTAAAAAGTTCCATAACCATGAACATAACTGGGCCAAAGTCACACCAACCTTAACTGCAGTTCCTGTGGCATTAAGCCTTTCATCATTTTTTTCCTTGTTATAAAGTATATCCCCTATGCTGTACTGGAGTTTGTTGTTTAAGTCAAGATCTGTTGCACTATACATGAACACTGGCGAATCTTTGTTAGTATTTTCAGAAACTTCTACACTCCTAGATGAAAACTGAAAAACTGGAGCTTCATCATTGACATCTGTCAAGGTAATCTGTTGAAATCACAAATAATTTTTTAAAATCTTTTAATTAGTTTATTTTTCTTGTGAATAAATATTTTTAAAGAAAATCTTTACTCAAATCAAATATGAAAGCTCTAACTCTCCTCTTCTGCTAATTTATTTACTTATATTTTTAAGATATTAATGTTTTTGCTTAAACAAGTGTATTGCAATACTTTTGTAGCATCCTTTAACTTTCATTCTCAGATAAATTTTGAAAAGATATTATTGATTCTTTACAAGATGATAGAATATTGTAAGGCAGCTGTGTGAATTCTCATTAGTTTAAATACTTATTTCAAATGTATATTTGAGCACTTATTACTGCATGGTTAAATAAATACCTTAAGAGTGCAATTGCCAGTTAGAGGTGGTGTTCCTCTGTCAATGGCAGATATGGTAAG
Organism: Radix auricularia; assembly: GCA_002072015.1. NCBI lineage: Eukaryota > Metazoa > Mollusca > Gastropoda > Lymnaeidae > Radix > Radix auricularia. The sequence goes on along the minus strand of MUZC01000526.1, from coordinate 12,780 downwards.
TATATACATTTCTTTTAACTCCCTGTCAAGGTCAGCTCCCTTCTCTACCTCCACAGCCCCAGTCTGAAAGTTGATTCTAAATTTGTCAAGTGCTCCACTCTCAATGCGGTAAATAAATTCATTATTTGGACTAGTGCCATCAAAGTCAGAAGCATTCACTGTAATCACCAAAAAACCTGAAATTTTCAATGTATGATAGTTGAGCGATGATGGATTGATGAATAATTATGCACTTAGGTTCTTCACATTCATTTTTTAAAATTTAGATGAGAATCTATTGAGAACTGTACCTTCAGGAGAATTCTCTGGTAAAGAAGTAGAATATATTGTGTTGGAAAAAATTGGGGGATAATCATTAACATCCTGTAAGAAAAGAAATAATTATTTATTAATCTCTATTTTTACATATTTTTTTTTTATATGTTAAATATTTTTTTTATAACTCACAATCCTAGACTTTACATTAGTTTGTCTTAAGTGTTTATTGAAAAAAAAAATTCACATTCAAAAATAATTTAATTTGAAATGGTGTCTAGACTAATGATCCATACATTTTAAATTTACAATTAAAGGTAATTAGCGAATAAAGAAAATCTTACTTACTAAACCTGATAATTCACAATTTTGCATTAAAATGTATTTACAATTTCATAAATACCTTTCCCTATTTTATTATTTATATCTGTTGCTCTGTAAATTAAAAATTTATCCATGGCAGTTTCCTTATCTGACCAGTTCTTGAATTTAGAACTTTGATTACTTTTCATGACTTTGGTGGCTTCCTACCTCAACAGTAACATTAACAGAAACTTGTGAAGACAGTGAGGGAATGCCAGCGTCATATGCTTCAATGATGAGTGTCAACATGCCAGCCAATGATGTATCTAGTTTCTCATAATTCAAAGGACTTGTGATTAATATCACACCAGTCTTGGCATCTATGGTGAAATTAGTGCTGAGATTTGGTGGAGTTTTCTGGATTCTGTAAGAGACAAGGCTGTTGTTTGTGTTGGCCTCATCTTCATCAATTGCCTGAAAATTAAATTAGATGGCATGGTTAGTATCCCAAGAGTAATAATATGAACAGCATAAAATATTTTTTTGCTTTGACTTAATTCTTGTAGGGTGAAAATGTAATTATTTATTAATTAAGTATAATGAGAATATTTTCTGACTAATTTATTAACGATTTTATATTACTTTTATGCACATTTTTTCTCCTTATGAAAACTCAGCTAATAATCTCATGTCTCTTCATCTTACATCTGTTTCAGTAAAGTTTTTTCTTTATTATGTAATAAATTTTGATACCTGTAGTGGAATTAGTAATCCTTTAAAAATTTTATTTACAATTTTTAAAAATATCAATTAATTACTTCCACTTTCAATGGTCTCAGGAACTGGAGGGATCCCTCTTTAATAATTCCGTAATAATCATCTCTCATGAACACAGGGCGTTTATCATTAATGTCCAGGACTGTTATGGTTACTTCTGCAGGTGTACGTAGACCACCACCATCTCTAGCTTCCACTGTTAAGAAAAATTGGCTGATTTCCTCACGATCTATGGAACCAGCTACTTTTAAAATTCCTGTTGTGGGTTCTATGCGAAATCTGAAATCAAATTTGATTGTTTTATTTTAGTTTTCTACTGAATTTTAAAGTTGACAAAATGAAAATACTATAAATAAATATTTTTTAAAAGATCTATTCAAAATATAACATCCTTAAAGAAACAAAAAATATAATATTTTCCCATTATTTCTTTTAAAGAAATGTATGAACAGTATACATAGAAATTAATAATTGCAAAATTAAATAAAAATGTTATATATATTTTGGGTTTTTAAAAATTTTCCTCAAACCTGCCATTGCCACCTTTCAGCAAGTACTGAATTTCCTTATTTATTCCTGAATCTAAGTCTGTTGCCTTGAAAGTTTGAACAAATAGAGGAGATAGAAAAGATACAAATAATCTGTGAGAAATATTCATACATGTTTTTCTGACTGTGCGAGAATTGTTTTTCATTTAACGTTTCATTAATAAAAGTTCTGAAAAATGAAATCAAAACTAGTAACATAGTTAAGCCCTTAGAGAACGGAATCTAAAGCTTAAAAAAATATATTATTGATGATGGAAGTTTTTACTTACCATGAATGTGTACAGAGATACATCCAAAGCTGTATTTTCATAAACATTCAAACTATAGTCTGTTTTATTAAATACTGGGGCATTGTCATTCATGTCTTCAATATTTAAAGTCACTGTAGCAGTGCTGGAGCGCTTTTCAACTGTGTTAATTTCTCTGGCCACCACCTGTTATTTTCAATTATGTGTAAAGATTTTAAAGTTCAATTATCAAGATAAAACTAAATGTACAATTTAAAAAATGTTATTAATTAAACAAACCTGAAATATTATCCTCTGATTCTTTTCATAGTCCAAAGATTCTGAAGTATTCACTCTTATTAGAACAGCCGATTCTGAATAAATTTCTTGTGGCAAGGGAGAGAAGTCAAAGTATTTTGCTCCTTTCATCTCAAGTGACAAAGCAAAATGACTGTTATCTCCCTGGAAATATATTGATTGTCACTATGTTGTGGAAGTTGTTTCAGTGTAAAAAAAATTAAAAAATTAATACAATTTTAATACTATAAAATTTCAATATGATTTAAAAAAAATAAATCTTTGCGTATGTAGTCTATGGTGTAGCACAGAAGAGGACCCTATGCATAATTGTGTTTTAACATAAACATCTTTCCCAAAGTTTAATTTTATGACTTAAAGTGATCATTCTTGTTCTATATTTCTAGGATCTAATACTACTGAGACAATGAATTTGCTACTATGTGTATATAAAGTAAATATAAAGACATCACTAACAAATTTTAAGACTTCTAATTATTTAAATACGGTTCTTTTTTATTTTTGAATATATATATAAATATTTAGATAATCTGTTAAAGCAATTTTTAAATTTTAATTAAAAAAAAAAAATTAAGAATAAAAATCCAAATATTTTGTGTAATTGTTGCAACAAGTTTTTCTAGGAATGTCTCTAAGACGTCACTCTATTCGTATGTCATGTACAAACAAACTTAACCAAGGTTTTATTGATTAACCTCATTCTCTAGTCTATATTTATCATCCTCATTTTTTACAACAACATTTCATCTTACCTGGTCAATATCAAATACTCTCATGATATTTCCTTGAAAGTTAATGGGCACACCCGTTGGCATGTTCTCTAGAATAGTTGCGTTGTAGTTTGTTTGACTAAAAGTTGGCGCATTATCATTAACATCAAGCACTGTAATAGTTACCAACGTCAAGGCTGTTGCATTCCCCTTATTATATTGCTGGGGTGGAACCACTTCAGCTGCCTACATTAATGGATATTAAATGTACAGTTATGAAAATGATTTTCAATCATACAAAATTCAATACAGAAAAAATCAATAGATTAATACCCAAAAAATTTTTTAAAAATAAGAATTAATGAAAATTTGCATCTTTTTTTCTCCTAATAATGATGATGTTTTTTTTTAAATGTCATCGTAGATGGGGATTAGGATGATATTCTCAATTCTACAGTTATTACACATTTTGATGAATAATTCTTCAAAATAAGTTAATAGTTTGTTTTCTCTTATTTACCATCACTATCATGGCATAAACTCCACCATTATTTCTCATGGCCTCTGAATCTCTGTCCAAAGATGTTTTTACAGTAATAACACCAGTTGTTGCATCAATATTAAAGTTGCTGTAGCTACCTAAATGTATATATAGGATTAAATAAATACTGTGTAAAGTAAACCTAATCATTAAATATTTTATAAATATATAAACGTAATATATATACGTATTACAATGCTAAGGTGAAAAATTCTTTGCTTAGATATCTGGGTTTGATTAAATACAAGAGTTTTTTTAGTTAACCCTGAAGTTATGAAATGTTAATAAATATTGAATTAGAAAAATAAGAAAAATTTCATCATTGTATAAGATAATCTAACAATTCGTCACAGATTTCTTTTGAATTTTAAAATAATTTTTTTTTTTTTAAATGCCACAAAAAATACAATTACTTATCAAAAATTTTAATTTACTTACCACTCTGAAAGCTGTAGGTAATATTGTTGGGAATACCCTTGTCTCCATCTACAGCAACAACTTTAAGTATTGGTTTACCCTAAAGAATAGGGGCCCAAAATGTCATTTTTGGTAAAATGAGCTTTATAAAAATTATTTTAAGCGCTAGCTACTTGATAAATTGATGGATCTCAACCAAACTTTGTATATAAATATTTGATATCCAATATTAAAATAATATAATGAACTGAACTCCGAATGGCCACTCCTTTGGGGCTGGGGGCCCAAAATACCAACTTTTGTACAGGTTTAAGATTTTATTTCCTAAATCAATTATTAAAAATCTTGATAAAAAATGATTACTGTATCCAGTATTATCCATATTGAAATGAACAGGTGTTTTGAACTTTATATCTTGCCCTAAATGGGTCCTGGGGCCCTAAATATGTAAATAATAGTATTATGCGTTAGCTACTGAGTAAATAAATGGATCTTATCCAAACTTTGTAAACAAAAACTTGGTAGCCTATATTAAAATACTTAAAGCAAAGAACTTCTAATGTATTTCTTTGAGGCCAGGGGCCCCAAATGTCTTTTTTCGTAAATGTTTATAATATTTTTCCCATTCACTTTTTAACGATCTTGAAAAATATATCCATGATGAAACTGAATTAAAATTAACAGGTTTTTGAAATTGACATCTTGCACTGTATGTTCCCGGAGCCCCCTAAAAGAGTTTTTTCCTCTATATTTGCTAGATAAAAATTAGTTTTGGATTAGATAATGAGAAAATAGAATGATTTTGACCAAACTTAGCATATAAAAACTTAAGAACCTATATTAAATCTCTATAGGATACTGAACTCCTAAACTCCATTCCCTCGGAGCTGAGGGCCCAAACTGTCTTTTGTACTGATCGTTAATAATTGTATTCGCCATTCAATTTTACTCAATTTGAGAAAAATAGGGAGTACAATGGCAATAAACAAAATTAAATTGTCACTAAATTTTTGTGCTGGGGCCCTTAATATTGTTTCTACTTTTGTAAGATTTTTAATTATTAATTGATTTATCCATTGCTATGAAACTGGGACTATTTTTTTGCATACTTCCGTGAGGCTTTCTGGCATAATTGTTTTTAAAACATACCACTTATTGGTTTCTTAAAATTTATTAATTTTTACTGAGATTGTTGCAACGCATGACGGGTCTGCTAATACATGATAAATTTTAAATTAATGAATTGATTATTGATTCATTAATAGGCTAAAAATTATAACGTTACTGACTTAAAATAGTCAATAACTGAAGGCTAAGTGTCATGAAAAAATGCATACAACAATATTTCAAGACATTAGCTGATATAATCATAAGACTCGCACATTTATCCAAAATCATTTTTGAGATTTAGTTAAAATATAAAATATCCCTGTAGAACTTTTATACATTTGTTTAATATTAATCATGTGGAGAGAAAACAAAAATTTACCACAGTAGCATTTTCATATGTTTGTTCGCTGTATGGCAAATTGACAAATACTGGTGCAGTGTCCTGGACATCTAGAACATAAACAACAAAACTGGCTGGGTCAGCTTTCAGACCACCTTGGTCCTGTTTATGAATTAAATAAATTTGGTCTTTAAAATTTAAATTCTCAACTTACATTAGAAAATAATTTTTAAGGGAAAATTGCTATAAAGACAACACTAAAAAACTTATTTTCATTGACAAAATAAAGAAAACTACTCAATAATACTCTATCTGCCAATTTTATCTGTACTCTACATAAGCTATTTTTGTACTTTGCCCATGATCCCATCTTTAAATACTAAAAACATGATTTTTATCAAAATGTATTCAAAATGAATAGAAATTTATTATTATTAAAGCTGAATTGAGAACTTGTAAACCAGTTACCACTGCATTAATTTTGAATTGGTAATAGCTGTGTTTCTCATAGTCCAGGGCACGTTGCAATATTATTTTGCCATTGTATTGACTGATTGAGAAGGTTGTTTTGTATTCTTCATCAATTGCCTAGGAAAAAGAAAGTATATAATATAAAAAGGTAACATATAACAAATACAAGTTTTATAAAGACCTTGTAATAAGAAAATAGTATTCACTACATATGATTTCTGAAATAAACATGAATAAAAACTACAAAAATTAAAGTGTAATTGAAGTGAGTAAGATAGGAATTTTAATTTTTTATACAAAGACTGAATGCTTTAACAAAATATATCGTTTGCATTTCTCCCAAATAGTCAAATATGAATAGTTTAAAATCTTTAAATTTTCTGCATGTACAAAATATTCAAATGTTCATTCTTTCATGCATTAAAAAAATATCAATAATATAAAATGTGCTAAATTTTTAAAAAATAATAACGATGAAGTCTTATCAGACAGCTGTCACCATTGACTATTTAAAGTTATATTAAATGAATATGTCATTTTTTATCAATAGTTATTGATCTATTAAAATTTTTCAAATTTTGGTTGACTATTTAAATTTATTTTAAATGCATATATCATTTTTATAAATAGTTATTTATCTATTATAATGTATAATTCAAATAAAGGTTGATTAAAAAAATGTTGCTCTTTATGTAACACTAAAATGCAAACTATAGCTACTTACCTGAGCATTAGCCTTGAAGAAAGAAAATTATTATTTAAATTAAATGGATATATACTTTTTCAAAATGTTTTTAACAATTATCTGACAACATTTGATTTAAAGAATGTCAATGTAAAAAAAAAATATTTTGAAAACACAAAGATATAAATAACGATGCTCTTGTTAAAGAATTAAATAGTGACAGATGTACATGAGACGTTTTATGATTTTTACTTTTGTTTATAATGAAACTGAACATTATAAGTCTTTCTAGTTTTTCAAAATGTTTGAATAACATAATTTTCATTAGAGAAGTACTTACTACTTACATTTTAAATTATTGGCTTATCAGGTGATGAAATTTTAAATGTAATGATAATTATGAAGATTTTATTCTAACTTCATCAAAGAGGCTTTTAAATTTTATCTGTAAAACAATAATAACTTAAGCTTCCTACCTCCATTGAGATGATAACGAAGCCTGCATCTGGGTCTACAACAGAAATCCCATTATATTCAGTGATGTTCACTGGAGCATCCTGAAAATTATGAATTACTTTTAGAGGACTTATAAAAAAATAATATTTATTAAAAAATCACATCAAGTTGAAGTAAAAGTTTTAATTGTAAAGAAAGAAAAACAACAAACAAACTACTGTTACTTGTGATTCGTATTACTTCTAATGTAGCCTATTAAAGATATCAGACCAAATACAAGTCTCTTTACTTGAAGGCACATGAAAACGTAACCTCTGACCTCACCTCTCTTATAGTAAACTCATAGGGCAGGTTAACAAACTGAGGAGCCACATCATTAACATCTAATATGTAAAGTTTTATCCAAACTGGAATCTAAGGAAGGCATTTGTAAATTTGTGTTTATAATTTTAATGTTTTTGAAATTGTATTTATACATAAGCGATAAGCAAGTAGAAATATTGGTATTGTTAAAAAAAAGCTTCAAATATTCATTACAGATTTTTTAAATCTTTTTAAAGATTTCTTATTCTGTGTAATTCTTTATTAACCCTGGAAACTTGTTTGACTAAAATAACTGAAACAAAAACAACATCAAGTTATTGTAATATCAACAAGCTCAGTTCAAGAATTAATCCTAAAAAACCTTTCCTGCATATATTCTTTCCTTGAACAATGTTGAAAAAGAAAACTGATAGCTTTTGCCACTATAAGCATAGTAAATTAAATTTCTTTTAAAATGTAATTTGCTCAAAAAATTAACCAGAGTGTTAATTTTTGTACAACAACATCTTCCATTTACAGTACATTTACGAGCAATAAAGACTTTTAAAATCCTAGTCAATTTTTATATCGCACAACATTTGGCTTTAGTTAAATCTCTTATGATAAAGGCACTTAATGCTCTTAATATAAGAATTTAAGCTGAATAATTCTCTAAAATTAACAAGAATCACATGTTGTAAGAAAATTTAGTCACATAATCATTGTAATTTATAAAGAGCAACATTGATTAGCAACCTGATACTGTGTCTAAAATAACAGGCTTTTTCACATGGTGATGCTGGAGCTGCTAACAGTAAACACATCTGAAATTTCCTTTCCCATTTGTTAACAAATATGTGGCTTACTTATTGTTTTCAATTATCTGACTAATCTTACATAGCACAATCAAATGAGCAAGTGTAGAATAGATGCTTTCTGTTTTCCACTATTTAGTTGTATTGGATACATAGGTATTCAGGTATTCATTTGAGCACTTTTTACATTATTTAGAATAAACCAGAAAAAAAATAGCCGTAAAATAAAAACATTTCACCTGAGCAAAGGAACTAATACATTAATATTTAATAAATTTCAGTATTGATAAAATAAATCCTGCAACTTGCAACCGTCCAAGGCTGCTTCACCCATGCACCTGCTACCATCACACAACTGCTTGCAGAGCCCAGAAATAAAGTAGTAACAATAGTAACATGACTACAAAATTACTCAAAATTCAACTTAAATGAACAGGATGTTAATAATTGGTTTGAGATTCTGATAAAGACACTAAAGAGTTATTAATTTACCAATCGGTCTTATAATATTTACCGAACTTGCTCCGTCCGATATAGAAAAATACAAAGTCCTCACATTGGGGGCCTGCAACGTAGAGAATAGAAAAAAAAATAAACATTAAATCCTATTTCATACATGATTTACAAAGGCATTATTTTAGGAGCATTCAGTGTAGAGAACTTAACGCATTAAAAGTCTGAAAGAGTAATGTGTATTATTTAGAAAAGTCTGAATAGAAGGCTCACAAAATCTCTGTCCAATAACGATTTCAGCTTGATGTCTACCACATATGATGAATTGGACAAAGTTCTGGGCTCGCTGAGGGTAACAAGATCTTTGGTGCTGTCCGTGTCACAGTAAAATGTCAATGGGTTAGGTCCATCTTTATCTTCACCAGTGATGTTACCGATTACAGTACCTGAGAGAGAATAACGTAAGTTTATGATGTATTGGCTTGGACCTATAAATACTTTAATTCAGCCGTGGGCCATGCTAAAAGATGGTTAAGTCCCATCTTTGGAATTTAAAAAAGTAATTATCTACATTTGTTTTGTTTTTTTAAACCTATAATAATCATTCTAAGTTCCACCCCCCCCCCCCCCCATTTGAAAAAAATTATATTTGTCTAAGTTCAGATAGCATGACTTTTCTTTTTGTAACTCAACACTATTCAATGGAAAACAAATGGCGCGTATGTAGAATGTGACAGGCCTGAAGCAATAATAACAAAGGTAGCAGTTTGATTTCGACATCAGAAATAATATAGAGGTTATACGAAATGTAGAGATTATATTAAATGTATTTATTATATCAAATCTAGCGATTAGATTTAATGTAGGGATAAGATGATATGTAGAGTTGGATGAAATTTACTAATCATTTGATTTAAAGAGATTTTACAAAATGTCGAGATTACATTATATATAGAGTTTAGATGATACGCTCTACAGAAATAAATATTACACCACGAAATGAGAATTCTACAATTGAATTTTTTTTAAAGTTACTATAAATGTTACCTATAGTAATATTCTCGTAAAAATAAATGTTGGCTTCATAGTTTCCGGGCTGGGGAGGGGTGTTTCCATATACTGAAGGAATATAAAAGAAATTATTTAGTTACATCAAACATGGCAAATACGGTGATTATAACAGTCAGTCTAAGTTTCACACATTTATATTTGCCATATTTAAAAACAAAAACAACTTATAACCTGATCAACAAAAAAAAAAGGTTTCTTTATCATTAAATTTTAATTGAAAGTATTTGTTGCTAGTTAAAATTTGCTTAGCATGCATCATTGAAAAACTTTTGATTATAGAAAAATAATTCTGCCATTTAACACAATTTTAACATGGTTATAAATGTACAATATAGGTTGATGGGTGAAATTGGAAAAAAATATCTAATGCTACAGGTTTGGTCTTCAAAGAGAAAAAAATTGCATATATTTATCACACTTCGCTGGTCATAGACACAATGACACTGTTGCCATTGGTGACAGAATGCCATTTTCTGAAATAACCTTTGAATGAAGGACATTGGCCTAAAATAACTCTCATAAAAAGGCACGAGCCCTGAATATATACAAGGGTACTTTCGGAAATTAACTTTGATAGAGCAATTGCTCAATTAGCTTTTGATAGTAAGGTAAGTGCTCAAATAGACTATGATAGAAGGGCACCTTCTCAAATTGAATTTTATACCTTGTCAAAGCCACTAATTATCTTATCTGTTGCAGACGCCCCTTCTATACAGAAGATTATTTCGTCCTACATTTATTTATAGTTTGTGTTAAGTCCTGCATTCTTATTAGAGTTTATTAGAGTTTTGATTGCTAATTAAGTGTTGGTTTTCCTGGTTTCTTCAGCCAACCCATGCTACGCCAGAATTCCGGGCGGGAAGAACAAAAACGTGTATATGTTTGTTCTTGCATATGGAATAAGAAAGGTTGTGTCTACCTTATGTCTATCCCAGGCTTGTATCAAGTTATATTTGTGTTTTATTTCTAAATTAGAATTAATTGCTTTATGTATGATTGTTTCTTCTACCATCTAGTGTTTCAAGGTTTAATGATTTAACTAATGGTGTTACTCTTGTCAGTTTTGAATATTCTCCAGTAATGAACCTGACAGCTCTTTTTTTAATTTGTTCTAGTTTATCAATGTTTTCTTTGGTGGATGTGTCCCATACAGAAGATGTATATTCTAGTACATATCTCACCAGGGTGAGGTAGCATTTTAGTTTCATATCTCTATTACATTTTTAAAAGTTTCATTTTATCAACCCTAAGGTCTTGTTTGATCTTTTTAATAACTTCATTGTCATGGGGATTCCATGAAAGTTTCTCATTTATTATGCATCCTAAGTATTTTGCATCTAAAGTTTGGGTCAGTTCTTGTCCATGAATGAAATATTTTTAATTTATTTGTTTCTTTTTCTTTGTTACTATTAGCAGCTGACACTTCTGAGTGGAAAGACATATTCCAGTTAGTTTCCCATTTAATTTATTCATTCAAGTGTCTTTGTAAAATTTTTCTATCGTGTTCTGATTTAATGGTTCTATAGATTATATAATCATCAGCAAATAACCTAATTTTTTTCCTGTTGAGATTTTGTCGGGTAAATGATGTATATAAATCTTTAAAAAGTAAGGGACCAGCTTAGTTCCTTGTGGAACTCCTGTGTTAACCTTTCTTGGTGTAGATTCTTGTTTTCCTCCAATTCAAAATATTCTAAGACACTTTTAAACGATCTAATTAATTAAAAATTTCAAAGTGAGTGAAAATGTTAACAATAAGCAAGGTTAATTGTGTATAAAATGTTATTAATTTAATTATTTTCAAAATATTTGCTGTTTAAATGTAAACTAAAAATAAAATAAAGGTATCCAATATTTTCACAATTTTTGTTCCTTTAGCGGTTTGCAGTAACATGCAGATTTTTTATTTATTTTTATTTTTTACGGTACACTTTTTTTTAGTAATATTCCCATTATGTGAGCACATATTAAATATTGCTCTGATGTATACCCATTCAGTGAGCACATATTTTTTGATATGCTGTATAAATACATCCTCCATGTGCCATTGTATTAAACAAAATAGTTCTTTAAGAAATAAACAAGGGGCGGTCAATGAATTACGTCATGATCCAGAGGGGGAGGCGGGGTGTACGAAAGCGTGACAGTTTGTTACAAGGGGTTAGGGGGTGTCCGGCTATGTGTGACGTCATGGTGTTTGTACTAAATTTAAATTATTTTGTTTATAAAAAATTATTTTTGTTTGAAAGTGTGACGCACTGTAAGCCCCCCTCCCTCCGCGAGATTTGTGACTTGTGGAGTGGGTGAGTTAAAAATTGTCAAAAATAGCGGGACGAATTTTAAGGACGGTTCTAATTGGGCACTTAGTGAGCTCAAAATTGAATTCTCCTTTGACACCTGCAAGTAGTTAATATCTGAGTAGTATTTGCATTTAATGGGGATCTAGGTAAACAATCTACACTTCTAAAATATATGGACAAAACCAAATTATTGGTCACAAAGGGTGTAAGACTGATACATGTTAAATGGAATTTTAAAAATAAAATTAATTTATGTTTTAAAAAAAGGGAAAATAAAATAATTAATAAATTACATTTAAAAAAAAAAAAAGAAATTTGTGTGAAAACAACATAATTAATCAAAGATTGTTAAAAATAAAAATGTATTTGAAGTGCATGATTATTTTCATATTTCCCTTTATTATTAATTTTTTAATACGAAAGCCATATCACTGAAAAATCAAAGTAAGCAAAAATTGTGGTATTCTAGTAGACTTAGAGGTTCGGAAAGGGTTAACCTCTACGTGGTCCGAACTATGAGTAAGGTGTGGAACCGGCTGCACCCGAAACTAATAACCCTGGCGCAATACGCCAAAAATGTCTGTAAGGATTCCTTGCTTGATCGCAACGGACACACTAAACCATGAATGAGTGGCTTCGTGAAAGGAGTCGACTCAAATGTCTAGTTCCCAGGGCAAAAG
>MUZC01000525.1:913492-930339 GCA_002072015.1 Radix auricularia | reverse complement strand
CCCACACGCATAACTTATTTTTCCTGGGTATGCTCAGCTGTTTGCTCTTCACTGAAGGAAACAGTTTTTCAAAAGCTGATTTAAAATTAGAAGGAAAAAAAACCTGACACTACTAATGAGAAAACAGATTTGTTGTCATCAGAATAAGATTATTGATTCCTTGACATACATACATGTCGTATTAGGCATACCTTATATTTTCTTTTTCCTTGACATTTATTTTGTATTTGAAATATATCTTGTATTTTTTAATACAAGATGAGCCCGAACAAAAAATAAGCACGTAGTAAATGAAAAATAACATTAAATTGATTGTTAAAATGTAAAAAGTGATTAAAAATTAATCTCTTTAAAATCTAAATAAGACTTATAAATCTCACCCATGGAAAAAAAATAGATCTATTTGTTTCGAAAATACGTTATTTTTTTTTATTCAAGGGTTTTTATTTGTGGTGCTATATTAGAATTGGAATTTGATATATTCTATGGCTTGGCTTAAAAGAACAAAAAAGAATATAAATATCTTAAAAGTAGAACATGAATTATTACTAGTCAAACAATTACTTTGAAGATATTTCACAATTAAATGCATTTTTACGAGCGACATCTTAACCTAATCATCAGAGAATAGAAAATCCTTTATTATTTTAGGTTGGCCTTACAATCAAAATGATTAGTATCGAATGGCTATTTTAATTGGTAAGTAGGCTATCAATTACTAAACTGGTTGGTTTCAAATATCAAACTGAATTCTATCAAATACCAAACTGGTTGGTATCGAATAGAGAACTGTTTGGTATGAATTACAATACGATTTATTATACGTTATCTTAAACTTAATGTTTCAAAATTAAGAGTTTTCAGATGTCCAGATAATCATGCTTTAAATTTATTACTATTATGCGGGTGCATTGACTAAATCACATGGTTAGGTTTGTATCACTCGATTGAAATGGCGCGACTCAAATCTATTGATTGTGATTGATTGCTTCACATGATTGTAATGGGCTAAATCATATGGGTATGTTTGATTGTATCACTTGATTGAAATGGCGCGACTCAAATCTATTGATTGTGATTGATTGCTTCGCATGATTGTAATGGGCAAAATCATACGGATATGATAGATTTTATTGCATGCCTGTAACGGCTTAAACAAATGACTGTAATTGATTACTTCTTGTGGTTGTACCATATCGCTTTAATAGATAACATCATACAGTCGTAGCTAAGAGCATCAAACGGTTTAGTATGGCGTACACGCGGTAATTCTGCTCCAGAGATCGGGGGGGGGGGGACTTTTTTACCTGAAGTGACGTGATAGTGAAATCTAATTTATTTTATGTGCATATTGCAAAAAATGACATATATTTGTTAAATATTATTTTCTTAAAATGAAGGATTAAAATTATACTTAATTTGTGCCTTCAAAAAACCTCTGCGGACCGCCGGCGGATGGCCCAAAGACCGGCACCTGTCCACAGACCACCACTTTGAGTAGCACTGATCTACGGCGTTCATGAAGACTTGTCTCTGAAATAAAAGATCCACCTGGCATAACGAAGTGCCGTATTGACATGTTGTCTCTAATCCCATCCACTGAGCCATTCACTGACCCATCCACAGACTCATCAACTGACACATCCATTGACCCATCCACTGACCCATCAACTGACCCATCCACTGACCCATCCACTGACCCATCAACTGACCCATTAACTGACCCATCCACTGACCCATCAACTGACCTATCCACTGACCCATCCACTGACCCATCCACTGACCCATCCACTGACCCATCCACTGGCCCATCCACTGACCCATTCACTGACCCATCCACTGACCCATCCAGACAGCCCAAAACCACTTTGGAAAATTCAAGCAAAATAAATTGACTGAAAGGAAAATAAGAGAATACTTTTTAAAATGTTTGCTGGTATTACCGTGATTTTTTTATTTTTAAAAATCATTAGATTAAATAGCAGAAAATACTTGTTTCGCCTGCAGTTTAGGAACGGATGTTCCCGGAAGTTATGACAGGTTTTGCAGTGAAGGAAACATTTTTTTTTGATGTGTTGGTTGACCAAATGACCTCGATTTTATTTATATTTTTACTTTTCTTTAACCGGTGCAATGTGTTTTCAAATCTAATAAGATTTCACTTCATTGTGTTGTTGTTTTTTTTAAATACGACATGCTACAAATATGTGTACGATTACATTTATTGTTACCAAAGATATGAATGTTTGCACAATGTTACGGCCACCGAACAAAAGAAAGTGTTAGAAAACTCAATTAAAAGTTTTCACCCGTGCCCAGAAGCTCAATAAAATCGATAACAAAATAACCTGTGCCTTAAAGAGTGAACATTGGAAACGTACGAGTTTTGAACGAGAAGATTTTCAAAAGAGCGTCTGTGTTTCCTAACGAAAGTTTGTGCGTGCGTGGATAAACACTCAATTAATGGAAATTTCTTGTCTGCTTTTACGTGTTTTTCTTTAGGATCGTTTTTTCCCCAAGTATTTTCTTTCAGAATTTTCTTTCAGCTATACGTTGTAAATACTTAATTTTCCCTTAAAATGTCTGACATTCGTTGGTTCCCGAGGGAAATCAGGGCAAACGATCAACACAATGTATAGGACTGCTGAAATCTACCAGAAGTTAAATGTGCTGATGTATAGGACTGCTGAAATCTACCGGAAGTTAGAAGTGCTGATGTATAGGACTGCTGAAATCTACCGGAAGTTAAATGTGCTGATGTATTTCTACTAAGGGGACTGAGTATTGCAAGAACAGTGTGTTGCTGGCCCACTGTGTATTGAAAGGTCGGTGTCGACAGTGACAGACAAGACAATTGGGATCTAATGGCAGATTGAAAATTGGAGCTGAAGGAAGTAGCACTTTAAATAACAGTATTTTAAGAAGAGCTGTGCCTGTGTGTGTGTCCTCACTCTCCCCCACCCGCAACCCCCTCTCTCTATCTCTCTCTCCATCTATTTTCTCTTTCTCACTCTCGATCCGTCCATCTACCCATCCATCCATCCATCCGTACGTCTGTCTGTCCATCAGTGTGCCCGCCTGTCTTTCTCTCTCTCTCTCTCCGTCTCTGTCTCTCTCTCCCTTGTTCCCTCCGCCTTTCTCACTCTCCCTCTCTGTTTCTCTCTTTCTCTCTCCATCTCTATTTCTTCCTTATTCATTCAGCCTTTCTCCCCCTCTCTTTCTCTGTTTCTTTCGCTCCTTCTCTCTCTATATCTCTATTTCTCTCTTTTTCCCCCAGCGTATGTCCATCTCATTCGTCATAACAACGCCAACAGTTTAAAAACATAAATGTTTATCCGGACTGAATTTAATTTCTACCCGCTGACGTGACGCTGGTCAGAAAGCTTGTCGGCTCATTTTGCTGATTAGTCAGCTGACCATTGGTCTCGTGAAGCAGTCGTGTAAGCCGTGTGGATGTTCTCATGATGTGGTCAACTCATCCGTGTTGATATTGTCCTTATAATGAGTACCAACATCTTCTGGTCTTCCTTCAGTAAGCGTGAGTAGCTGAAGTGCATTAGAAATGTGTGTATGTTCAAGGAGTCGGTAAAACATTTTGCGTTTGGAATAAACATATTTACATTTAAATAGTGAAAAGAAGACAACAGAAATAGAAATCTACACACATCAATTTTTATATAAGAAGACTTTAAATATAAATATTACAATCGTTTTAAAATGATGGATAAAGAAGGGTTTCTTCCCCCCCCCCCATTTTTTGTCCTATAACCTCGTGGTCGTTGGGGGCTCAATTAGAAATTTCTAGGGGTTAGGTTGACCTGGTGGTGCCCATCTCCTCTCCATGTCAGCGGAGGACCTTTTTTTAGCAATAGTCATTTATCAAAAAAAATTATTGTGGCCTTTACGTGGGCTATATCCCTCCGCTTGTGAGACGAGCGCATTATTGACTTCGCTATCCAGCCGCCAATTTAAGCTCACTACATACTGACTAATAAAACTGTTTTCATCTTTATTCAATTTAAATTCCTTTATATGATAACGAGTGGTTGCACATTTGAGACCATGTGATAAATACGGTGCTGATTCTTGATATAAACAATGGGGTCGGGTCATGTTTAACTTTTTGTTGGTGGTGTTTCCTGGACAAAAGCTGCGCGTTTGGTGAATCTTGGCACAGTTGATGTCGGAACTCACGCGTTTGGTGAATCTTGGCTGAGTGGATGTTGGAACTCACAGTTGAGTTGAACTTGTTATGGATAGTTGTTTGTTTGCACTTCAAGATATTGCCTGAGAACATTAATGGTGACATCATGTCACCTTCTGAGAACGTTAATGGTGACATCATGTCACCTTCTGAAAACGTTATCTCCGTAAGAAGTTTGGCCTCCCGTCCTATCATAACCTCAAAATGAGTGCAGTTGTTTTAGGGTGGTAATGATGTGCCAAATTATAAGAGAACACCGGGGATAAATTGGACGTAGCTTGCCTTGTTCATTTTAGAACTTAAAAAAAAAAGTTTTGTATTATCAATCTAACCTTGAGAGTTTGTTTGTGGATGGTATACACATGCAGTGGAACCTGGTTATTTAGGCTGTCGATGATGCAAGTTCACAAACACATTTTGATCACAGTTTTCTTGCTAATTTTGATTCGGCATCAAAGCGTTTCTCGTGAGATAAAATCGTAGACTCACTGGGGTAATCAAGTTTCGACGAGAAGAGAACCGTAAGGGCTATTCATACAGTTCGTCTTATGTGGTTGACTATGATTAAAGTCTGGTGTTTGATAAGGCTCTGAAAGAGTTGACGATTTCGTAAAAGATTGGTCAAATATAACAATGTTTTTCCCCGCTGAGGGATTGTACTGTTCATTTAGAATTTAGAGTAACGCGGATCGAAAGGATCAGGGCTGATTAAAAATAAATTGATCGCCGCTACGAAAGAGGTTTCTTTGGAAGAAAATAAGACGCCGCGTCCTTTTACAAAAGCTGTGCTACAATAAGAATTGATGAAGGCTCAGAAATAACCAAGCAAATTTGGTAAACAACTCCAATGTTGTACCCAATGTTCGCCTCCCATTATTAAAAGAAAATTATTTTGTACACTTATTTAATTAAGGCAGTACGCAAACCTATGGCTGGGATCTCCGTGCTTTTATACATGTTCAACAACTTTACAAAAGTTATTACTCCATTAATATATTTCCCTAGCAAACACAACATTATGTACACATACATGGACTTACATCCGTCATAGACTAATAGTTACATGGAGCGAGATCATTGTTCCCTATCCCCCGTCCACCTAAACAAGTCTCCTGAACAAGAAGAATGTCTTCACAATAGTCTCAGTGTTACACTGGTCGTGTGGGTCAAGAGACCTAGTGTCGACAGCGGCGATGTGAAAAATTGTGTCTCTACTTTTCCTCACCCACACCGTAGGTACGCCTCTGGCAGGGTCTCATCAATGAACAGATTATCAAGTCTATATATATATATATACATATAAATGTGTGTGTGTGTGTTCGTATGAGTGATTATGTCTATATAAACCCCATTATAGAATTATGATTACTTAAAGAAAAGTAATATAAATAAAAGGGTTGTTAACGATTCGTTTAAATTTAATCGTTAACTTTTGGAAAATTAACTATTAATTATAAATTTCCATTAAAGCCAAAAACTTAAATTTATAATGTCATAAGTAACACTTTCGAACGTTCTTGTTGAAAATTTAAAAGACACTGGATTGTCTCCATTATACGTCATCTTTAAACCAACACACAAAAAGACAAGTGTGTTGACATTATTTGGTTCAAGTGATGAGCGGGTCTTATTGACAATATAACCAGCCGAGACGAACAAGCATTCACATTGAACTGAGGTAACTGGTATGCACAAAACTGTCTTGGCAAGGAATGACATTATTGAATATTAAGTTCATTAAGTTTACTCCATTTTAAAGGGGTAATGCATAACGGAACTTTCATCTCCATTTTGTAACGCTGAATTAACAAGAAGAGCTGTCGTCATTTTCTGTCTCTGAGTCAGACTCCTTTACTGCCATTAGTTTGTTACGCTTTTCATTTTTTTAAAAATCCCTTTCATTACTGTCTTGTCTCTCTGTCCGTTGTCCCGCCCGCCCACGGAAGACAGTACTGAATGATGACAAAAATACTGCACCAAAAATAACTCGTTTTGAACGCCCGCGTAAATTTGTTCCATATGGAAATGCATTTAATTTTTCTCCGCTAACGATTGGCTGTAGGAGTCTGTAGCAGTTAGAGAGACCAATCGCTATCAAGGACAGTGAAGACAACTGCCTTTTATTATTTTATATAGATATATAGATTAGATAAAGTGAGATGACTCTGTACAAGTATGGAACCGATGATTTGAGGCCCCTCCCCGCCCAAACCTTAAGTTTTCCCCAATGATGTCTCACAGTTAAACAGTCGATTTCAACCACGATAGTTTGTGTGTGGTAAACAAGGCACGTGGAAAACTTAAATTGGTTAATTCAAATGTCAACTAAGTTAACACTCTCGCCAACTTCTCAGACAGCCCCCACCCCGCCTCACGAGATAGACTGGCGAGTGGTGACTAGAGGGAAATTCTTTTAAAACTGAGTGTCTGTATCCGGGTTACACACATGTTGGTTGTCTGTGCAGACAGAGTTTGGACCATAATTCTGTTTTTAAACTCGTCGACTTGAAGAGAATTAGGGCGAACCAGGACCGGCCCTTGCAACTGAGAGGCCCTATGCGGCTTAATATAACGCGGGACCCAGTTTGGGTAAGGATACGAAATTAGTAGGTATATTAAAGTGAAAATTAAGATAGGCGGGGCCTAAAAAAAAGTGCGGGTCTCACTGCGGCCGCATAGGTTATCTTATCTTCGATATACGGACGCTCCTTTCATGCAGAAGATATTTGCGTTCACAGACCATAAGATATGATCTGTTGGCAAGTGATTGTTAGTTAGGTACCCATTCGGAGCTGGGTGACTCAGGTACTCCTTAGGCAGCATCGATTCGAATTCGTGACCATTGGTACGCCAGTCAAGCGCGCTTGCCACTCGACCACCGTGTCCCTGAGGTTGTAGTGGCCTGAGACCGTCGCTGGGACGAATCATGTGTCAAATGATGTCTGCTATTCGATTGATTAGTGAGGATCGACCTGTGCAGCTGCTCGATGGAGACGAAAACTGTTAACTCTATTTCCAAACACAATTTCAAAATTTTTCTTTCCTTACGTTCTTTCCTTACGCTCTTTCCTTACGCTCTTTCCAAAATTTTTTTTGGCCAATCGCTTTTTTTTTTTGCCCAACGCTCTTTCTAAAAATCTCTTGCCAAACTCTCTTTCCGGACGCTTTTTTGTTTTGTTTTACCAAACGCTCTTTATAAACTCTCTTGTCAAACGCTTTTTTTTTTTCGAAACTTCCATGTCACACGTCACATCCACTCTCTCTACACCCTGATGCAAAATGTAGTCTGTTAGCTGTAGCTGAAATTTACGCAGGCATTTGGTGCAGTCCTTGAGTGCCCCCCACCCCGACCCCCCCCTACCTCTGCGACTGACATTTTCAAGCCCTCAATAATTCATGCCGGTGTACAAAGCCACCCAACGTGTTGCGGAGACCGCGGTAGAAAAGTGAGTTAGTTCTGGACATGTCGGTGGACCATTCACTGCTCTAAATGTCAGGGTTCGTCGTCAGTGTCACAAACTCAACAACGTTCACGTCTCGGCCGCCAGTCAAAAAGTTACATTTTTCATTTAATGGGCCGAGTAATTGCTAGAACGCATCGCTGAAGGTTATAACAATAACTCGCTTAGTGGTTTGTGCAAGTTTGTTTTTGAGACTGTACTCCATAATGAACCATAAGGAATGCGGGATATAATTATTTTGTGAACATTTTAACGTATGCTCTACTGGTGGTAGAACGTGGTGTATATTTAAACCGCTTGTTGTATTGTTTATAAGAAAGTTAAATTTAAAAAAAAATATTTTAAAAAGATAAGTATTACAAGCAAAATAAATAACTACATAAAATAAAATATCTGCAGAAAAAGACTCATGCCTTTAAAAAAAATAAATTAAAAAAATAACCTTCACAAAAAAAAAATCATGTTAAGCCTGGTCCCTTTTGGAACTCAGGACGTGTTAGCGCATTTTCGTATTAAGTATCAGTACTTATGTTAGATATCAGCATTATGTAGTTATCAATAATTGTGTTTAGATTTTAGACATATTTTTATGAATTTTCTTGTGTAATGAATATACCACAAATGATGACGTAAAACTCTCTAAACTTTTACACATATTCTAATGACGTCAACAAAAAAAACTAATACTTTTGATAATACTAAGACTTCCGGCAATGGCGGCCGTTGCCTGCGCCAGTGTTATCTCTCGATTCGCAATGTTTTTTGGTAGTTTTAACGGGTTTTTTTAACGGATCGAGTAACTGAGTGTTGATGCACAAATGGCAGGTCAGGACATACAAAAAACATATATACATCATGGGTCTAGGACTTATGGATGCTGAGATCTAGGGTGATGACAGACGGACGGACGGACAAAACGGGTGCAATAGCGCATTCGACTTCTCGAAAATGCGCTAAAAATCGAAACCAAAGGAAGACAGAAAAAGCTTTCAACAACTGTCTAGGAAAAGTTGCCTTCAGAACCGTCCATAAAAAGTTTCCAGAGCCAAAGAACAACAACATTAATTGGAGGACCAGCTGGGTTAAGAAGTAAAGTGTGTGTGTGGGGAGGGGGGAGTGGTTAGTCTGGGTATGTCTCTATTTACAATTTCTGCTTCAGCGGATCGAAAAACAACTTGACTTGTGAGATCACATCAACTTGACTCGTGAGATCCCATCAACTTGACTCGTGAGATCCCATCAACTTGTCTCGTGAGATCCCATCAATTTAGTTCATGAGATCCCATCAACTTGACTCGTGAGATCCCATCAACTTGTCTCGTGAGATCCCATCAACTTGTCTCGTGAGATCCCATCAATTTAGTTCGTGAGATCCCATCAACTTGACTCGTGAGATCCCATCAACTTGTCTCGTGAGATCCAATCAACTTAGTTCATGAGATCCCATCAACTTAGTTCGTAAGATCCCCTCAACACTCTAAAGTTTGATTATCTAGATACTTAGGTAAATACATATACCTTTACTTCAATTTTAGACAGAAATAAGGGTTGAATCTCAGGACTAAAATTTGCCTAACAAGTAGAATACCATCCGCGGCGTGGCCCACGCCACAGACTAGCTCACAGCAAGTGCAAAGAACGGGGTGGGGGGAAGACACAAACAGCAGCACGAAGAAATTAAAAGAACACGCGCGAACGTTGGAGGGAGGGGGTTAGAATTGCCGAAGCAATGTTGGTCTTGAGATATGCGCAATATGGTTGTTGTTACCTGCCCCCACCCTGCACCACCTTCGCTTGCCAACCATGAAGTGTGATCGGTCGACCCCAGCAAGGGTCATTCTTTAGGCTTATTTGCACACGACTCCTTCTTGTTCCGGTGAAATGGGTAAATTAGATTATTGTTTATCTAAAAATCCAGGCTACAATTGTATAATTACACACCGGACTATTTAAAAGAACTTTGAAACGTATTGACAAGACAGTTTTGTGTACGTGTAAACAAGGAAGTGACGATTCTCCTGCGCAAACCACTTAAAAAAACAGTTAGTTGAGATGAGTCGTGTTCACAGGGTTTAACAATTGTTGAGAAATTTCGTTTATTTCTTTGCGATTATTTTTTTCACTGCAATGCCATGAGCACAAACAGCAACTAACTCCCTAACCCAATGTGCCTCGAGGCTGTTGGTCATTTGCCGTATTAGCCTTGTTGGCTTAGGCAGCAATTGCATGCTCCGGGTTTTTAGTAATAGCGCATGGTAGAATTAGCACATGCTAGTGTTAGCACATTTTACCATTGGCACTGATAGTAAAGTATTAGTATATGTTTCTACTAGCACATGTTTTTATTAGCACATGTTTCTATTAGCACATGTTTCTATTAGCACATGTTTCTATTAGCACATGTTTCTATTAGCACATGTTAGTATTAGCACATGTGAGTATTAGATCATGCTAGTATTTTTAATTTTAGTATAAAAAATGTTAGTGTTAGTTTCAGACCTTGTTAGCTAAAACAAATGTTAACATTAGAACATGTTAACATCAGAACATGTTAGTGTCATATCGTGTTACTGTTAGCACGTGTTAGTGGTAGTTCAAAAAGGGATTGCACTATCTATTTTTTTTATCTTTATAGATATCCAGCCAACTCACATATATCCAGCTGACTCTCAGATATCCAGCTGACTCTCAGATATCCAGTTGAACAACGTATATCCTATATCCGGCTTATCTTAATCTTGAAACGTTTTAACCTGTTACGAACTCACACTATGAAGAAATCTACAAACGACCATTTCCTTTTAAAGATCTAGACTTTAGACAGGGATCAAATTCTGGAAAACCGTATGACTAACTGTAGGACCAACTGTAGGACAAACTGTAGGACCAACCGTAGGACCAACTGTAGGACCAACCGTAGGACCAACTGTAGGACCAACTGTAGGACCAACTGTAGGACCAACTGTAGGACCAACTGTAGGACAAACTGTAGGACCAACTGTAGGACCAACTGTAGGACCAACTGTAGGACCAACTGTAGGACCAACTGTAGGACCAACTGTAGGACAAACTGTAGGACCAAGTGTAGGACCAAGTGTAGGACCAACTGTAGGACCAACCGTATGACCAACCTTTGTCTGGCAACTATAAAAAATTGAGAAAAGACGTTTTTAGGAGCTGTACAAAACTTAACACAATTATTAACTGCTGAGTATTTGTTAATTAAAGCTGTTCAATATAAAAAAAATGAGGGAAGTTTTCTCATATCTAAAGAATCTGTTTTGGGTTAAAACGTGGATATTACTACAATTTGGAAATTAATATCGAGTTATAATATTATGTTATAACTAATAACTCCGACCTTCAAATACACTGGATTATAGGGCTGTTACACAACATTACATAACTGGTGATTACCCCGAGTTCTGAAAGAAAGGTTCAGTTTACGTGGGCACAACGTGCATATTCCTGTGAGTTTTCGTGATCCATTTTTAGCGCATTTTCGAGAAGTCGAATGCGCTATTGCACCCGTTTTGTCCGTCCGTCTGTCATCACCCTTGATCTCAGCATCCATAAGTCCTAGACCCATGAGGTATATATGTTTTTTGTATGTCCTGACCTGCCATTTGTGCATCAACACTCAGTTACTCGATCCGTTAAAAAACCCCGTTAAAACTACCAAAAAATATTTCGAATCGAGAGGTAACACTAGCGCAGGGAACGGCCGCCATTGCCGGAAGTTGAGTATATGGGTTTTCATGCATTGAAGAGTGGTGCGAAAGGGTGCAAAAGAATTAGTTGTTTTTTTTAGTTGACGTCATTAGAATATGTGTAAAAGTTTAGAGAGTTTTACGTCATCATTTGTGGTGACTTGTAGTTAGATTAAAGAGAAAATATTTTTTTTTAAAATGTAAAGAAACGACTTTTAAATTTAAAAAAATGTCAGGTATATTCATTACACAAGAAAATTCATAAAAACATGTCTAAAATCTAAACACAATTACTGATAACTACATAATGCTGATATCTAACATAAGTACTGATACATAATACGAAAATGCGCTAACACGTCCTGAATTCCAATAGGGACCAGGCTTAACATGATTTTTTCTTTAATCATTGGATTACTGGAGTTCATAGTGGGAAATTGACCTTATTGGTTTGGATATCTAAAAAAAAAAAAGGTAAGTTCTATCTTTTATGTTCACCGTGGGACGCGGTGGTCGAGTGGTAGCGCTCGACTGGCGTACCGATTGTCACGAGTTCAAATCCAGCTCCGAATGGGTACCTAACTAGACAATAGTTTTGCGGCTGGGTAATGCGTGGCCTGTGACCACTGCATTACTTGCCAACCGATCATCTGCCATGGTCTGTGGTAGGGGTGTGCCGGAATCCGGTTCCGCCGGATTTTGCACTACCCGGTGAAATTCGGTTCCGCCGGATTTACATGTATCCGGAACAACCGGAATCCGGATTTCGGAATTTGCCAGATTTTGTGACTCACCGGATCATAATCTGAAATAAAAGTAATTATCTTTCCCGAATTCCATACGATCACGATACATTAATCGATTGTTTCGAGCGTTGAGCTTGTTTAATGTTTAATATTCCGAACATACCAGAGGCTAGAGTCAGCACCGCTAATAGTGGCCAATCGGCCCAATCCCATACATGATAGTGCGGGGATGAGTAATTATTATTCGTGACGTCATCTTAACCGCAATCACAAATGACGTTGTAACAGAAATAATAAGCAACTATACTGCCCAAGCGCCTGGCCGCCAGCCCGCCACCTTACCAAGCACGGCAGACGACCATCAAATTGCGTCAAGCCAGCAGGCCTGTGCTGACCTAGCCTATCTATGAATACTTTTAGGGACATTGCGCCATCTCTGATTGGCTGGTCGGTTACCACTTGGTTACCTAACGCTCTTTGGCGCGGCCCGCGGCGCTCAGCTGTTACAAAATATTTCGCCACATTGAATGCTTGAAATTGAAGTGGAGTTTATACTAAGGTTGTTAAGACCGCTCGTTTTTTAGGACCGGCTAACAGTGATGGTTAATTGTCTTTTTTAATATTTTATTTTGAGGACTCGTAGTTCACCGGTCTAAATATGAGAACCGGTTCAATCGCTCGTTAAAGTTAGCGAGGCATTTTTCATTAGTTTCAAAAACCAACGCCTCGCCCCGTCCGTTGTGACGTCATGTTTACCTCTCTTGTGTGTGATGCCGGTCAACTCGCGTATTAAAATTAATAATATAATAAAATTATAAAGCTACGGAGTAAACAATGATGATAAAATGGAATTTATTTTTAAAAAACATTATTTTTCTATCGCCAACTCGCCAGAATAATTGAATTTTGCGGCGCACACGTTTCCCCTCCCCGTTTTTTCTGTTCAAATAAGGTTTGAGCCACACTCGCCGTTCTATTAATGTGGTAATCAAATGCCTTTTACTAGCAGGAAAAGTGTCACTAAAGACCGAACTCAAATTTGTGGGCCGATTAATCACCCGGTATCTTTGCTATGTCTTTCAAATACCTATCGTAATATAGGTACATGCACTTCACTAAGCGGCATGCGCCGATAAGTTTTTTGAATGCCTGAAACAGACTATAAACCGGTGATCAGAAAATGCCGATAGGTCACGGGGTCATATGCTTTTATGGCTTTCTTTGTCTTTATGAGACACAGACTATAATTAATATAAATAGAAACAGCCAAAATCCGGAATCTGGAATAATCCGGATCCGGCGGATTTCGCATAAGAAAATCCGGAACCGGATCCGGTTGAAAAAAACGGATCCGGCACACCCCTAGTCTGTGGACGCAATTATCTTCTGCATAGAAGGAGCGTCTGTATATCTATTCTTAGATAATCAATAGAGATTGACTTACTTTTTAACCTGATAACATCTATAAGAGATTCACTTTAATAACTCACCCCAAACACACACACGCACTCTATCGTCCCGAAATATGCTCCCTAATGTGTCTCTTTTTTCACCTGTCTCACTAGCTTATTCCATTGTCACCATTAACGTAACCATAACACTTAACATAACCCGCGCTTCTTTGCTACAGTTCTCGGGTTTGAGCTTTTAGCACAGTTCTAAAATTTAAATAGGTAACTTAACTGTAAATGGGTTTTTACTTTCATTCTCTCTCTCTCTCTCTCTCTCTCTCTCTCTCTCACACACACACACACACACACAAACAAATACAGACACAAACAAAAACATTTACATAAAGATCTACATCCGTAAATTGGTTTGTGTGTGTTTTAAAGTCGTGTTGATAATTTATAAGAAAGAACTAACATTTAGCAATTAAGTTTGAGGAGTTAAACCAGGAGACCTATATGATCTTTTTTTTCTGAATCAGGAGACCTTTATCATCTTTTTCTTTCTGAACCAGGAGACATTTATGATCTTTTTCTTTATAAAATTTGGAGACCTTTATGATCTTTTTCTTTCTAAACCAGGAGACCTTTATGATCTTTTTCTTTCTCACACCATGTTAGATCTTGGCAGTGAGGATCCATTCTTTTCTCTCACGCTCTAGAAACAAGAGAGAAGACAACAAATCCATCGCTTTTGTAACGACAATTAATTTCTTTTTCATTGACGTCATCAAATATTGATGCATCTCCCGTTGCAGGCCAGATTTAGCAGTTTGCCATTAGAGGAAAACAAAAAGAGTATGCAGACGAGACTTTGTGACTTTATGATCAGTGCTTGGACATGGACAGATTAATGAGATGCCTGAAATACCTTGCTTCTCATATCGAGTATTATGTTACTCTCATATTTTGTATTTGGTTGGCACTCATTTATGTACTTATATTTTTGGTGACTCTCAAATTGTGTATTTGGTGACTCTCATACCTTTACTTAGCCCATTATAATATTTTGCATTTCGCGAATCTCATATTTTGTATATGGTGAATCTCATATTCTGTATTTGGTGAACCTTATATTTTGTTTTTGGTGAAACTCATATTTTGTATTTGGTGAATCTCATATTTTGTATTTAGTGAACCTCATATTTTGTATTTAGTGAACCTCATATTTTGTATTTGGTGAATCTCATATTTTGTATTGAATGGCTTTCATACCTTGGATTAGGTGATGCTGATATCCTTACCTAATTGAAAAATTCAGACTTTTACGACATTCCACTGTTTCTTTGCAGATAAATAAAAATAAAGCTATTAATTACTTAATGGAACATTTTAAGTTAGTTAGAACATGTCATATATGTAATTGAATTCAGGTTATGGATTTACATTCTATTATAAATAATTCACTTTAACTAGAAGTAATTAAAACGAATCTTGACCTCAACTTCACCATGGAAGCCACACATTCTCTCTGAGGCGCTGATTGTAAATATGGCGTCCATTTGAGAGCAAGCGTCACGTCAAACAATTCATCATTTAGCTATCTAGACACTGGGTGTGGCTAATCCTTAAAGCTTTATACTGAACAACCCTAAAAGATAAATTCTAATTACGTCATTAATTTATGAGTCTGCGGTGGGGGCTTGATGCATTGTACAAATCGATTGGCTCCATTTTTTAAAATTATTATTATTATTTAGAATTTTGCGTTTCAGATTTATTGTTGGTAATACAAAATATCGGTCAGTGTCAGCTTTATTTTAAAGCTCTATTTTTTTAAAAGTATTACAAGTAATCTTAATCAACAGAAATTAATAGTTGATTTAAACTATTCCATTCCTTAAAAGATATTTTGTTATTGCTAAGTTATTGATCAGAAAGGCGTTTTGTCAGTTTAGCTCGTGGAATGCTGCATCAGTTTTAAGGTCGATTAACAACCTGTTAGACCTATAAAAACAGGTTGAAGATTTTCGTAAAATAATATTTTTTTTTAAGTGGGTGAGTGATCCTAATAGCCTACTTCATAACCTCGAGCTACGGGGTTAAAATATTTTAGGTTAATTTTAAAATTTTATTTACTGTGAGGGGCTTGGGAGGAGGGCGCTTCATAAAGTAGAGAAAATCGTCAAATGGAAGTTCTTTTGTGGATTCTGTTTAGTGGGAAAACATGGGAAGGGGACAAAAAAAATGGCGGTCAAGCTGACGAGGGAAATAATGTTCGTTAGCAAGAACGCCGTCTGCTGTCATGGGCAGTTGAGTTTTGTCAAACACTGGTCGCCTTGACTAATTTAGAAATCTGTTCTTAATACAATGACGCATCATGTTCACAGTGAGCAATATGTAAGCCGATCTAAGGGAGGTCAAAGTGAATTTTGTGTAAAGTTAAGTTTATCACTGAAATGTTGGTGGTGTCTGAGGGACAGAGTAAAACTAGTGGATGTTTCTTTAACCGGTTAGTCTTAAACAAGTTAGAATCAATTGATGGTGTTGAGATAGATGTCGACAGTGGCGTCACTCGGGGGTGAGGTGGGGGCGGGCCGGGTGACACCATCAGGGGGCGGGAGTGATACCAAAATGTAAAATTCGGAGCAGTTGTATGGTGAAGTCGTGAGGGGGTGACACCAAGAGCTACCGCCCCAGGTGACACCAAGAGCTACCGCCCCAGGTGACACCAATAGCTACCGCCCCAGGTGACACCAAGAGTAGGGTGTCCCAAAAAAATGAAGTTTTGAAATGTTGATGTCTCACCCCTCAGAATTTGTCTGTATGGTAGCAGTAGTTAACCTGCAAAATTTCAGCTTATTTGGACAATGTTTAGAGGTCCCCCAAGAGGTTCAAAGTTCCAGATTTTGGTGTAAAATCATTTGCGGTCAAATCTAATACAGCGATAATGTTGCATTATATGTGAAACTGATATATTAAGTAGCAAATTGATGCTTAGTATTGTTTATAATATTAAATGAAACAAAATATATAAATCTTAAATGGTTTATATTTTTTAATTTGAAATTTAAGTAAAAAATTACGAAAAACAAAGTTTTATTCATTTTGTCAAGTTAATTCTTGAATGAATGTCAATCTGATTGTAAAATAATAATAATAAGCAATGCAATTAAGCATTCCTAATATTAATATTGTACTTTGTACAGTCATAAGAGAAAACTCAACCATGGGTCTAACAAATAACCAGGACTTGACACAATTAGCAACAGATCGTCACAAATGGAAATCCATGATCTCTACCCTATGTGCCGTCTTCGGCCCGAGAGGAAATAACT
>MUZC01000525.1:890009-907509 GCA_002072015.1 Radix auricularia | reverse complement strand
CTGTAACTAAATATTAATAATGAAAAAGCATAAATGAACACGAAGAAATAACTGTTTGAAGTGTTTGTTGTATGTTACAATTGAGTGTGAAAAGAAAATTTTTATCTTCCTCTGCTTGGAATCGAATCCCACATAGGTTGCATCACGCGCCTGTACTCTCTCCACACGGCCACCGTAGTTTGACTAAAATGTGAAATCTTAAAAATATAAACTATACTTCATACTATGTTCTCTAAGTGAGCCAATTAAATCACTTTTATCGATTATTAACTCTATCAGTAGTATCCGGTCTGATTCGTGATCAGTTGTATAGTTAATATTTATAAATTTTTAATTTTTTTATATTTTCAAGAGTTCGTGCAAACATTTGTACACTTTTATTATAAATATAAAAAGTTTGGGGGCCCTTAAACCATCGGGGGCCCCTGGCTTTAGCCCTCTCAGCCCCCCCCCCTTAATCCGCCATAGCCCCCTACCCACCCACACACACATACTGTGAGGCGCGCTTTTAATTTCAGTAGAAGGATAAAACAGTTCTTGTTTTCACGCCTCATGCACGTGTTGTATTGAAGCCTCTGGTGATTGGGAAAAAAGCTCTACCCCGACGTATTCGTTTCAGAGTCAGAATCTTGGTATGGGCGTCTGGTTCTAGCAGTGGCGTAGCCATGGGCGGTGTCACCCTGTGCGGCCTGTCAATCACGTAGTTCTTATCAATACCGTTAACATCTTCGTGGAATTCGTATATTGTGGCCGACATATGGTGGCCTTAAGCGTCGCTCATCAGTGTGTCTCATCACTGTGTCTCATCGGTGTGTCTCATCAGTGTGTCTCATCAGTGTGTCTCATCAGTGTGTCTCATCAGTGTGTCTCATCAGTGTGCCTCATCACTGTCTCTCATCAGCGTGTCTCATCACTGTGTCTCATCGGTGTGTCTCATCGGTGTGTCTCATCGGTGAGTCTCATTGGTGAGTCTCTTCGGTGAGTCTCATCAGTGTGTCTCATCAGTGTGTCTCATCGGTGAGTCTCATCAGTGTGTCTCATCGGTGAGTCTCATCGGTGTGTCTCATCGGTGTGTCTCATCGGTGAGTCTCATCGGTGTGTCTCATCGGTGAGTCTCATCAGTGTGTCTCGTCAGTGTGTCTCGTCAGCGTGTCTCGTCGGTGTGTCTCGTCAGTGTGTCTTGTCAGCGTGTCTCATCAGTGTGTCTCGTCAGTGTGTCTCATCAGTGTGTCTCGTCAGTGTGTCTCATCGGTGAGTCTCATCGGTGTGTCTCATCAGTGTGTCTCGTCAGCGTGTCTCATCAGCGTGTCTCGTCAGTGTGTCTCATCGGTGAGTCTCATCGGTGTGTCTCATCGGTGAGTCTCATCAGTGTGTCTCGTCAGTGTGTCTCGTCAGTGTGTCTCATCAGTGTGTCTCGTCAGTGTGTCTCATCAGTGTGTCTCGTCGGTGTGTCTCATCGGTGTGTCTCATCAGTGTGTCTCATCAGTGTGTCTCGTCGGTGTGTCTTGTCAGTGTGTCTCGTCAGTGTGTCTCATCAGTGTGTCTCGTCGGTGTGTCTCATCGGTGTGTCTCATCAGTGTGTCTCGCCAGTGTGTCTCATCAGCGTGTCTCGTCGGTGTGTCTCATCGGTGTGTCTCATCAGTGTGTCTCATCAGTGTGTCTCATATCGTGTCTAATTCATCACTTTTAGATCAGATCAGGGGACATCATCTTGATCTCATTTAAATTAAACCCAATTCTGTCACGTTAATTTGTCCCATTGCGGATTATCCCCCACCGATCACTTGCGACAGTTCATCAATCAGTTGATAAGCCACGTGTTAACGAAACCAAACCCTAAAATACCTCTGAGCCTTCACATCCATGACAAAAGTCTTCTCGACATCATTTACCACAACATTTATACCTTTATTTTCTGAAAATAAAAGCGCAAATGCTTTCTGTAAGAACGTACAAATCTTTATTATCATTAAGGGATCAGTTATTTCTGCTCGTCTTACGCGTCATCTCTATTATTAATTCCCGAAGAAAGTTTCCTCTAATCAATGAAGATTCATCTGCTGTGAGCCAGAGAATAACCGACTGCGACACCCAGCAACAAGAACAGAAATACACTTCCTTTTTCCTCATCTCCCTGTCAACCAACCAGAGCTATGGCTTCGGTATCAATTATGTCCATTGGCGGGAACCGTACCGCCAGTTCACCGCCCCCCCCCCCAATGTTCAAGTCAAACGTGATTTTAAGGCTGAATCCGATTATAAGTTCCCAAATGGGATATATACCAATTAATTCTGCGTTCTCTTCCTTTGTTTAGATTTATAATTTGTATTTGTTAATTTAGGGTTAGGGTTAGGTTTAGTTTTAGAATTTTAATAATTGAATTTTCAAATTTCTTTGGTATGCGGCATATCAACAAGGATGGCGGCCATGTTGAGTGGGAACGTTAAGTCGGATTTAACCGATTTTAAATAATGGGTTCGCTTTACAGTAGTATCACATATTGAGGTAACTTGTGTAACAGTAACAGCTAAGAATATGCATCAAATGTTGCACAAGTTTTCGCTGACAGCAGTATTTTCACTCCATATAGCAAAATGGCGTAGCTATTGGAAGGGGAGGGGATCCAAATTCGAAAGTTCCTCCAGACCTCCACTTGAGGGGGGTGGGGCTCCCAAATTAGTGTCCGATTTTTTTACATGAAATATTATGCCACCGCAATGTATGTGGGGTCCCCAAAAGAGGTTAAGCCTCCGGGCCCCCTTATCCCTTAAAAATGCATAGCAACGCCACTGATATAGTAGCATCATCTTTTAGAATCAAAGTCATGTTACTGGTCCGCCGCTCCTTTATGGTTTGGACTGGTCCTGTGTTGAGCTGTTTTAAACGTTTGCTACCAATTTTTTTCTTGAAATAGCCTGACAGCACCGAATTTGGGAAAGTTTTAAACTGAGAAGTTAATTGACTTGGCTATAGTGTCTGTTGCTTGGTAACCTAGAAGCGTCTGTTGCTTGGTAACCTAGCAGCGTTTGTTGCTTGGTAACCTAGCAGCGTCGGTTGCTTGGTAACCTAGCAGCGTCTGTTGCTTGGTAACCTAGAAGCGTCTGTTGCTTGGTAACCTAGCAGCGTCTGTTGCTTGGTAACCTAGCAGCGTCGGTTACTTGGTAACCTAGCAGCGTCTGTTGCTTGGTAACCTAGTAGCGTCTGTTGCTTGGTAACCTAGTAGCGTCTGTTGCTTGGTAACCTAGCAGCGTCGGTTAATTGGTAACCTAGCAGCGTCTGTTGCTTGGTAACCTAGTAGCGTCTGTTGCTTGGTAGCCTAGTAGCGTCTGTTGCTAAGTAAACTACTAGCGTCTGTTGCTTGGTAACCTAGTAGCGCATGCTGCTTGGTAAACTACTAGCGTCTGTTGCTTGGTAACCTTGTAGCGTCTGTTGCTTGGTAACCTAGCAGCGTCTGTTGCTTGGTAACCTAGTAGCGTCTGTTGCTTGGTAACCTAGTAGCGCATGCTGCTTGGTAAACTACTAGCGTCTGTTGCTTGGTAACCTTGTAGCGTCTGTTGCTTGGTAACCTAGCAGCGTCTGTTGCTTGGTAACCTAGTAGCGTCTGTTGCTTGGTAACCTAGCAGCGTCTGTTACTTGGTAACCTAGCAGCGTCTGTTGCTTGGTAACCTAGTAGCGTCTGTTGCTTGGTAACCTAGTAGCGTCTGTTGCTTGGTAACCTAGTAGCGTCTGTTGCTAAGTAAACTACTAGCGTCTGTTGCTTGGTAACCTAGTAGCGCATGCTGCTTGGTAAACTACTAGCGTCTGTTGCTTGGTAACATAGTAGCGTCTGTTGCTTGGTAACCTAGTAGCGTCTGTTGCTTGGAAACCTAGTAGCGTCTGTTGCTTGGTAACCTAGTAGCGCATGCTGCTTGGTAAACTACTAGCGTCTGTTCCTTGGTAACCTAGCAGCTTCTGTTGCTTGGTAACCACATCAACTCCATTAAATTGGCCAAACTTTGCCATGCAATTACACACGGCGTATATATTTGTAGTGTGTTTATGATAACTATAAAACAAATAATTACACTTAAGGTGAAGCGTTAAATTATATGTGTTTATAATATTCAGCGAACTTTCCTTGTTTCTGTAATTGCACACGGGCCACAACTCTAACTGACTGACACAAGTGGTAATTTCTGCGCGTGTATTGAAATTGTGGCTCTTAATTCCTTCTGTTGGCGCAATAAATGGCCACGAGAAGCAATTTTCTGATATATATATATATATATACATTATATATATATTTATATATGTATATGTATATATATATATATATATATATAACTATTTGACAAATTAACCAAAACTTTGCGCATAGGATCCCAAACTTTGCTAGATTTATCCATCCAATAATTTGTCTACTTTAGCCAAGACTTTGGCAAATTATCTAATATCGTGTCCCTTGTATTGAACGCTCTACACAAAGTATCCATTATGTATAAATCGATGAGATAAAACCTTTGGCATTCACCACGTCATGTGACCAGGTCTCACACGGAATGTCTCGTCTAACTTGATTTAAATTTCCATTAAACGAGTTTACACAGTGGGTATCAGATGAAGAACCCGTGTCCACGTACATGTTAAGTCACATAAACGGTCACCTCTACAGGGGCGTCAACAAAACGTAACAACGGCCTCACAGCTGTCTCAACAATGCCCACCACAGCCGTATCAACAATTCCCACCACACCCGTATTAATAACGGCCCTTACAGCCGTATCAACAACTGCCACCACAGCCGTAACAACAACATTTTTGGCCATCTGTATTGACCTGCATTATGGAACATACCAACACATTACGACATGGAGGATGAAACTATCTGAACTACAACATTTTCGTTCATTGGTTTTTGGGGTGAATTTGAGTTTGACTTGTTGTAGTATATATCACATATATGTAATTTTATCTCTGTAAAGATTCTAGTTTTGGGGTTGTATATCTACCGAAATAAGTTATGAATAAATTGTTTAGGCTTATATAATTTTATTAATCGATTCGTCAATCAAACCATTTGAATATCTAAAACAAAAATAAAGATATGCACCAAGTCTACAAAATGTGCAGACTGAATGAACTCGTGCACGCTTACCCAACTTTTAAATCTGTTATCAAATTTCAAAAGTCTGTAATAGATTAGATAAGGATTATTTCTTTGCCTTTAAACAGTCGTCGTGCGTTAACTTGAAAACAGAAAACTCTGTCTGCCTGGTTCGTGTTTGTTTAACTATGCGTTCGCGCTTGTGTTCAACTCGCCCGTAGTGTGTCTCATGTAACTCACGGTTTGGATTTTAAATTCGTTTTTGATCCCCATTTAGTTCATGGGGAGCTTCCGGACCATTGGAGTCACTGCCGGATATTGAGAGATTTCTGGTGATGTGGATTTCCGTTATTATTGTTGGTTGAAATGATGACAGACGCCCTCTACCGTCAGCAGCCGATGACATTTCCGCCATGGGAAACTTGAGCAGACGCATCAATTATTTCTTCAAAACATGTTTTTTATGTTTTCTTGGTTTGTTTTTGTTTTAAATTTAGGTTAAAATATTGTTTTATAAGTTTATTTTTCTCTCGCTTCCTAGGCTTAAACTGTTTTGTTTTCTAAACTGAAATTTGTGTAATTTAAAGCAAATAATGATATAGTTCAGGAGTTCTCAAACCATGATTATATGCTGCTACATATAAACGAAAAATTATTTGCCAGCCATAGCACGACGGCGACATTTTAATGTGTTAATAAGAACACGATTTAACGTGTCCCGACTTAAATGTTAATTCGTTAACTGCGTAGATTTGTTTATCTACAAGTCTGCAATTTGTAATCTATTTTCTAGCCCTCTCGTCCACGAGGGGCATCCACCGATCACCATCGGCGTCTGAGATTCCTCAAAGGGTATAGGCCACCTACGAGAGATCTTCAGGCATCTCTATCCTGGGCCAGCCCCTCCAGGATCTTTCATTCATGTCCAGTTTTCTTGATGTCTGCCTCCAATTCTCGGGGCCAAGTGTTTCTTGGACGACCTCTTTTTCGCTTTCCCTAGGGGTTTAAATTCAGGACTTGCATTATTTAATTGGAGGCAGATTTTCTATGCATATGACCAATCGACCCGCCACCACTTCCGTAGAATTTCTTGCTCTATCTGCACACTTCAACCAATCAGCGAGGAAGTAGACCGATCAAATATTTCTAAAATTAAACCACATTATTAACTGCCCCACATGTACCAGT
This sequence comes from Radix auricularia, assembly GCA_002072015.1. NCBI lineage: Eukaryota > Metazoa > Mollusca > Gastropoda > Lymnaeidae > Radix > Radix auricularia. The sequence goes on along the minus strand of MUZC01000525.1, from coordinate 901,237 downwards.
ATTACATAATAAGGTCTATTAAAACATAGATTTGAACCGCACGGCTTATATGGGTGAACACAGTTTCAAAACATTTCAGCATGATGTCTCGCAAAGTTTCAAATGGTTAATAAATTTATTTTAAATTATTTCTAAGCTACTGTGACTAAAGGAGGCTCTTAAAAGATTTATTTCAATATTAATTGTAAAATTTTGTGCTGTTTTGTTTTTTTAAACTGGAAAAACAATTTGGAGAACTTTAGATAGATGCAACACTGGGCTAAAACTCACCCGCTTTGAGAAAAGAAGATTGTGATTCTGGGGTTTAAATTAAATAGAATTATCGTAAGCCGTATGCTTGACTAATAGATAATAGCGTTAATGTTCTTTTTTCTTCACAGAGGCGTCACTAGGTTGGTGTCACCCGGGGTGGTAGCTCATGGTGTCACCTGGGGCGTAGCCCATGGTGTCACCCCCTCACGACTTAATCCACAGAACTGCTCCTAGTTTTCCAGTGCCAAAATAACGGGAACATACAGAATTTTACTCTTAGGTGTCACCCCCTTGATGGTGTCCACACCCGGGGCGGCCCGCCCCCACCGCACCCCCTAGTGACGCCACTGCTTCTTCGGTCAATAAACTGAGCCTTATTTATTTTCAGCACATATTCAACTAATCATAAACAAGCCAGTTTAACGAATTTGATCTTTTTAAAAATAACATCTTATACATTAATCAGCTTGGCTCTGTAATAAAAACTGTCACAGACTGGACGTTAGAGGTTTTTTTAATTTTTTTTTTTTAAACCACAAAGAGAAATCTGGCACATTCACGAAGGGCTCCAGTATTTTGCTTGTCTACTAATCACCGGTGTCCTGGCCATACCATGTTATCATCTACCCAGATTACTGACCTGTTAACAATTTTAAGATGGGATTGGTGTCTGATGTTAATTCTTTTACTACTCCAAATTTATTTTTCACCTCCAAAAAAAGTAGACATCATATAAAAATGAAACCATCCTCTATTGGTAACATTATATTTTAGGGTGAATTTTTACACAGAAAACATTATAAGAGGTTTGGGAGAGGGGAAAGCACGTTTGCACATTGCCGTACCCTAAGGAAACAGAGATTTGCATCAGCCGCGATGCCTGGCTTCTTGCCTTCATGGAGACTCGACCAGTGACCCTCAGTACGCCAGCGTAGCGCACATGTCGCTTGACCGCCGTGTCCCATTTGATATAAATTTAATAAATGGGGCTTAGTAGTACTATAGCTTCAATAAAGCTGAAGAAATAATTTTATTGTAAATCTTAAAGTATTAACTTGAAGGAAATTTAATGGCACTGATAGCCGTTGGTCTAGTAAAGGGGCGGGTGTATTCACCAAATTTCTTCCAGAGAAAAATAAATTTCCTCTCTACAACTATAATGGAAGCTAGCAACAAAAAAAAAAAAAAAAAAAAAAAAAAAAAAAAAAAAAAAACACGTTCAGCACATTCACCACAAATAAAGGGTTTTAAAGAATTTGTCCTTAGATTTCAACAAAGATTCTCATCAGTTTAACTGTATGTCACGTAGACGTGTTTCTAGGGAGTTACCCGTATAAAACTTTACCAAAGTACTGATCGCTGTTGAATTACACGTTCGGAGACATTTAATTCTTATTATATGTTTTTATTGATTTTATTAAGTTTATGGAAAACTGATTAATCAAATGCATAATAAAAAAAATTCCATCTCCATTTTCTCGACTACAATTAATACATAAACGTTTTAACTTTATTTGTCTTTGTAAAATCTTCTTTTTTAAGAATATTTGCAATTTCAGTCTGGATTTTATTTCCCATAATTTAAAAACAACTCATGCTTAAATAGGTAAATAATCAACTATTGTCCAAACTTATTTAACCTTCTTCAGCTTTATCTCTTCTGATACCAAAATACAACTTATACATTTTTTTTTTCATCTTAACTTTAGAATCCCTGTTAACATCGTAATCGTCATGTTTCTATTTCCGGTGCCAAAGAGACTAATGAAGACGTCATTTATTGAAAGGGCAAGGACGGAAAATCAATTACATAGTTTTTTTTTTTTGTTGTTGTTGTTTTTTAAATGTACAATAAAACATAAAAGAATGTTAATGTGGTAAGAAATTTAATCGATAAAATATATTTTTTTTTTTTAAATAACAGGAATGAAAAAAAAGGATATTAAGAAATAAGGGATCAAAATTATTAAAGGAAACAATTACATCAATTATTCCTGCACCACGTAACATGAATTATTCCTGGGGCATTTAACATCCGATAATCCCGTAAAAATTGTCATGTGGACATATGATAAGTGGTAATGTCATACAGTCATACATACTTGATCAACGAACTCATGACGCGTCAGATAATCCCATATCCAGTGGCGTAGCTAGGGGGGCGGTGCGGGCGCTCCGCCACGGGCGGCACTCATTCAAAGGGCGGCGTTTGTGGGCATTTAAAAATTAAAGCCATTTCCGAAAACCGCCCCTTTGCTTTTGAAGGGGGAAAACCATGGTGAAAGAAAAAGAAGTTTTATTTTGAGTTTTAATTAACGGATTCCTGCAAAATTTGTTTATTACATAGTGGTTGCTATAACTAACTCAAAACCGTTTAAAAATTTAAAATCGCTCAAAAAAACTTAACGATTTGTTTGGAAAATTAAGCGATATACATCACAGATGGCGCTTTTATAAGAAAACATCACAAAAAATAGCAACACATCACCGCTGGTCCGAAAATATGTACTCTTAACATCACCAAGACAGTTTTTGTGTGGAATTACGACATTCGCAGAATGATGCGCTTACAAGTACCTACATGACATGGTGGTTAGAACATTGTGTTTAACTTGCAAGTACTAAATTATATTACTGTTTCAGGTTTCATAAAATTCTTGTAAGATAGCTTATTAAAAATTAAATTTACTTTCTTTTTATTGCATTAACGTAGCACATCTAGCTTGTGTTTTTCATTAAAATAAGGTTATTCATTGAGAATGAACGGTTATTCATTTTTCCGTTAATAAACACCACAATAACACAAATAATTCCGAAAAATGCATACTTAAAAATTTCAAGCGTCTTGGAAAAATTGACAAATGAGGTAACTAGTAAAACGAGATCAGATGCTGGAATTTTACTCAGTTTAATGCAATCTTTTTCTTTTTCTATGGTATCTCAATTTAAAGGAACCCGTCTTTTTTAAATTAATGCTAACTATGCAAACCCATTTCATAGAACAAAGATATGTGCTAATACAGAACCCTGTTACAAAGAGTTTGAGGTATTACATGAACACCCAGTTAGAAGGAGAAAAATATGAGTTGGGAAAATTCAGAAGACGTTGTTCTATCTCTAGAGCAAGAAATACAACGAGAAATGTTTTATCCATAGATATTATTATAAAAGAAATAAAACAACGTGGTGATGAGTTACATGCCCTTGGAAGAAAATATTCTTGTATAATACCATCTAGCCTACTAAATGAAGAATTTGAACATCAAATAAATTTATTTATTTCCATTGATAAAGAATTGTTCGAGATTGAAAGAGAAAGGATCAAGGTTTTTATGGCAGTACACGGGGCCTGTCGTAGCTATTGCGGGGCCCTATGTAGCTTTAATATTAGTATGCGGAAAGTATTGCGTGTACCCCAGTTTGGACAGGGATAAGGTATTAATAAGAATAATAGGTGAAAATTAAGATAGGTTGGGCCTATGAAAGTGCGGGGCCCTCTGCGACCGCATAGGTTGCAGGAGCCTAAGACCAGCCCTGGCTGTACCTACACTACAAGAAGAGGAATCCATTAAAATATATTCAACAGTAAATATTTGAAAATTCTTTACCCAACATTATAATTTTGCTAAGAATTTTTTCAACAATTGCTATCAGTGTATCTATCTGGTTGTGAAAAGAGCTTCTCCAAATTGAAGTTGATAAAAAATTATATTCGCTCCACAATAAGTGATAATAGACTACACAATCTTGAAATATTTTCCATAGAACAAGGTATTACAAATAATTTATATATTTTTTTAACATAATAACCGATTTTTCTACTATGAAAGTTAGGTAAGTAAGTAAAAAATATGTTTATATACTAATGTATACTATTTCTTTTTTATTAAAAATCTCGTATATTTATAAATAAAAAGTAAAAGCATATTAATTATTAATATTTTTTGGGTGTAAAATTTGAAATATCTTTTGTTTCTTGTGGGGAGGAGGGCAGCGACACTTAAAACTTTCTTGTGGCCTTCAAAACAATTATCTTGAATTTTTATGTTTTAATTATAGGTAAATCATCTTATGTGGCCTCTTTTATTACTGCTTACATAAATAGGGCATGCAATGGTAAAATTGTTCCCCACCTTCTACAATGTTCTTTGTTTCAATAATAATTACAATTATTTATTCAAGTTTATTAAATTATAAAAACCAACATATAATTGACTTAAGGAGCCGTCCATAAATGACGTCAGCTAATTTCGGCTGATTTTTCACCCCTGCCCACTTGTCACACGGCGTCATGAAACGAAAACTTAGACCCCTTCCTCAGTGTGACGTGACAAAGATCCTCCCCCCCCCCCTATTCAAGCGGTTTTTTCTATTTGAAAATGAGCGTGTTTAAAAAAATATTTGGTCATTTAAATATGTTTTTAGTTTAAGGCTGTACTCTAATATCGTAGCACGCGTGAAACCACGTAAAACTTCATTGAATAAAGTGTCGGTAATCATATATTTAAGTGGAAATTTTATTAAAGTTGTGCGTTTTGAATGACGTAATATGTGTTCCCCCCCCCTTAAACGGTGCGTGACGTCATTTATGGGTAACCCCTAAAAGGGCGGCATATTAAAGACCGCCCCGGGCGGCAAAAGCTCTAGCTACGCCACTGCCCATATCTGTAATTTCACATAAGAAATCACATTAAATTGGTTATCACATATGATAGATCGCTAATTACAGCAACACTGCTAAAGGCTGCACAGGAACGCAATAGTTTTATGCATGTAAAACAAGAAGAAAAGGAATACGACGATCCCAGTTGATTCATCGCTAACAACATTACAACTAGGCCGATAATTTACAACTAAAACCATAAAACAATTCTCCAAAATTCAACTCTAGTATGAAACGTGTGATCCATAAACCAACAAATTACATCTAATATCAGTGAAACATTTCAAGACTTGTCAGTATGATTAGTAAAGCTTTCCAGCCATTCACCCCTTAAAGAAATGAAACATTCCAACCATTCACCCCTTAAAGAAATGAAACATTCCAACCATTCACCCCTTAAACCGAGTAAACATTCCAACCATTCACCCCTTAAACCAGGTAAACATTCCAACCATTCGCCCCTTAACAAAGGTAAACATTCCAACCATTCACCCCTTAAACCAGGTAAACATTCCAACCATTCGCCCCTTAAACCAGGTAAACATTCCAACCATTCACCCCTTAAAGAAATGAAACATTCCAACCATTCACCCCTTAAACCAGGTAAACATTCCAACCATTCACCCCTAAAACCAGGTAAACATTCCAACCATTCACCCCTTAAACCAGGTAAACATTCCAACCATTCACCCCTNCACCACCCCCACCACCCCTCCCAACAAACATGCGAGCCACTTTAATTCGACGTAATCTGAACTGGCATCGATCTCTCCCCAGAGGAGAATGGTTCTCATTCTGTAGCTCTGTGTCAATGTCCAAGACACGATGAGTCTCAAACTGTGTCTGATATGTTTTTATTTATGGAAACTCGACATTTGGACGGGGACATGAGACCGTGATTTGTCTCCTCAGTTGTAATGTGATGTCAGCATCGGTATCAGTCTTGTGTTTGGTGGCATTTTGTCTAGAGAGTGTGACATGATATGTGGAAAAGACGGTGCTATTGTGCATATGATGTCTTGTTTTGTTTGTTATGGGGGATGTGTGGTAAAGACGGTGCTATTGTGCATATGATGTCTTGTTTTGTTTGTCATGGGGGATGTGTGGTAAAGACGGTGGTATTGCGCATATTGTAGTTAGGTGGTTGTGCTTTTGTTAGAGATGCCAGCCCGTGTGTTTGTGTAGAGATTGTGAAATGGTATTTGCGGTAAGGACGAGTGGTGTAAATCACTAATGATATTAATAATGTAGTCTCCGACGTTTGGCATCTGATGACAGCCACGTGATCATGTTGTCCCGACCTGGAGGCCGAGACACAAATCGATGCTAATATTAGAGAACGGACCTCTTGTCCACTCATCTCAGACAGAGGTTCCATATAATTTTATCGAGAAACCATCTTATAATTTCTTATTAAACGTAAACAAGATATTTTTATTAAATAGTTATGGTGAAATATGAGAAAATTTAGAATTCTGTCTTTACCATTTAAAGGTTTTTAATTAGTTTAAAAAAAAAAAAAATCATAAGTTAGACTGTTGAAAGAAGATAATTTAATTGGAATTTAAAGTTTAGTAGAGTCTGGGACATTATTACAGACTTCTTTCTTATCGCCCACGCTCTCTCGTTTGAATAGTCGTTTGAATAGTCGTTTGAATAGTCGTTTGAATAGTCGTTTTAGTAGTCGTTTGAATAGTCGTTTGAATAGTCGTTTGAATAGTCATTTGAATAGTCGTTTGAATAGTCGTTTGAATAATCATTTGAATAGTCGTTTGAATAGTCGTTTGAAGAGTCATTTGAATAGTCGTTTAACTAGTCGTTTGAATAGTCATTTGAATAGTCGTTTGAATAGTCGTTTGAAGAGTCATTTGAATAGTCGTTAAAATAGTCGTTTGAAAGCCTGTTTAAGGTTTTCGTACCTTAATGTTCCTTCTAGAAATCTCTCAATTACCTTAAGTAATCGCCCGCAGCAAGGCAGGAGAGTCCTTTAGGGAAGATTAATTAATGTATGCTTTTGCTTTATAACTAAATTCCTTATATTAACTTCACCGTCTTGTCTGTTTGTCGTCATCTATTAGTCCCGCCCGTGCGCGGAAAAACACAAGTAAAAAATGACCCACATCCCATGATCCCAACGAGCTGAAATTTTGCACGTAGACTTGTGTCACCTAAAAAAAGATAGCATCTAAATTTCAGATAAATTGCATTTACCGTAATTAAATTAATCAATTTTTAGCCGAAATTTTGCACTTAGACTTTTGTAAACCCAACAATGCATTGTATTAAAATTTCAGATCAATGGATTGTACCGTTATTGAATTCGTCAATTTTTCGTTTATCTCTATGTAGCTTGTGTAGCTGTCTGCTATAGTTGACCTCCACGGGTCACTGGAGTTTCAACTCCAGCCCTCGATGTCACAGGGGTCTGTCACGACCTGCCTTGTGGTGCGTATTCTATTGAACGTAATCCATACTTTCAGCTATGTCTCATATATAAGGGATTTATACTAAAAATTTATGTTTTTTTACGTGTTGTTGATGGTTTTTTTTCTTTTTTAACATGAGCACAGTTGTGATCGCTCAGCAAATTTTAAAATCATTTTGCTAGAAAAGTACACAATTTCACTTTGAAAAATTTACTTTATTTTTTTTCGACTCAAATCCAAACTTTTGACGATGATCTCGTATTCCACAAATAAGTTTTGAACAGTTATGTTTTTTACTTTTTTTTTTAATTACCTCGCTTTCTGAAGTACTCTCTAGAGAGATAGAATATCGAGCTTAACGAGCTGGTTTGCGATTCTCTGGATTGTAAATAAGATTTATAAAATATGAGAACATTTAATTTCGTTATAAATTTTTATTAAAAAAAAACTATGTTCTGACATTTAGAACAGGTATCATTATTCAGAGCGGCTTCGAGTGTCATCATATCTAAGTAGGAACTAGTTTATCACATTTAGAGCTTGGTAAAAGATTCAGGAAAACAAGTTGAAGTCAACGTCCAAAGATAAATAAGGATAAAAACATTAGGGAATCTATATAAAACCCCTATACCTTTGGGCAGCTATACAAAACCCCTATACCTTGGGCAGCTATACAAAACCCCTATACCTTGGGCAGCTATTCAAAACCCCTTTACCATGGGCAGCTATAAAAAAACCCTTTATCATGGGCAGCTATAAAAAAACCTTTACCATTGGCAGCTATACAAAACCCCCTTTATCATGGGCAGCTATACAAAACGCCCTTTACCATGGGCAGCTATACAAAACCCCTTTACCACGGGCAGCTATACAAAACCCCCTTTACCATGGGCAGCTATACAAAACCCCCTTTACCATGGGCAGCTATACAAAACCCCTATACCTTGGGCAGCTATACAAAACCCCTTTACCATGGGCAGCTATACAAAACCCCCTTTACCATGGGCAGCTATACAAAACGCCCTTTATCATGGGCAGCTATAAAAAAACCTTTAACATGGGCAGCTATACAAAACCCCTTTACCACGGGCAGCTATACAAAACCCCCTTTACCATGGGCAGCTATACAAAACCCCCTTTACCCAAAACCCCTATACCTTGGGCAGCTAACAAAACCCCTTTCCATGGGCAGCTATACAAAACCCCCTTTACCATGGGCAGGTATACAAAACCCCCTTTACCATGGGCAGCTATACAAAACCCCCTTTACCACGGGCAGCTATACAAAACCCCCTTTACCATGGGCAGCTATACAAAACCCCCTTTACCATGGGCAGCTATACAAAACCCCCTTTACCATGGGCAGCTACACAAAAACCCTATACAATTGGGAGCTATGCAAAACAAATTTTGTAAAATATAGCAGAAAAAATGGACGCTGCGCAACTTTGCACACGAGTTTTTTCCCTTTGCGCACGGACCAACGAGCCTGAGAGGGAACATTGATACAAAACCCCTGTACCATTGGGTATCTTACCAAAATCCCTGTACCATTGGGTATCTTACCAAAATCCCTATACCATTGGGTATCTTAACAAAATCCTTATACCATTGGATATCTTACCAAAACCCCTATACAATTGGGTATCTTACCAAAACCCCTATACCATTGGGTATCTTACCAAAACCCCTGTACCATTGGGCATCTTACCAAAACCCCTGTACCATTGGGTATCTTATTAAAACCCCTATACCATGGGTATCTTACCAAAACCCCTATACCTTTGGGTATCTTACCTAAACCCCTATACCATTGGGTATCTTACCTAAACCCCTGTACCATTGGGTATCTTACCAAAACCCCTATACAATTGGGTATCTTACCAAAACCCCTATACCATTGGGTATCTTACCAAAACCCCTGTACCATTGGGCATCTTACCAAAACCCCTGTACCATTGGGTATCTTATTAAAACCCCTATACCATGGGTATCTTACCAAAACCCCTATACCATTGGGTATCTTACCTAAACCCCTGTACCATTGGGTATCTTACCAAAACCCCTGTACCATTGGGTATCTTACCAAAACCCCTGTACCATTGGGTATCTTACCAAAACCCCTATACCATTGGGTATCTTACCAAAACCCCTGTATCATTGGGTATCTTACCAAAACCCCTATACCATTGAGTATCTCACCAAAACCACTATACAATAGGGCAACTACCCAAAATCCCTATACAATTGGGCAACTAACCAAAATCTCTACATGATGGGACAACTACCCTAAACCTCTACACAATGGGGCAACTAACCAAAACCTCTACACAATTGGGAAATTACCCAAAACATCTACACAATGGGGCAACTACCCAAAACCTCTATACAATGGGCAACTACCCAAAAGCCCGATAACGCCACTCATAACACGGCGGCCTTGACCCAAGAGACGTAATATTATTACCGAAGAACTTCCACCATCCTGTGCCAACCTGTTTGGTGCGGGTAATGGAATACGTAATGCCATACGGTATTCACAGCTGAGATTTTATTTCCATCGACCAGTGTCCAGAGAATAACATTACTACAATTTTCAAGGTGAAGGTCGTGGTGGGAAAGAGTTAATAGTTAAGAAATAACCTGGAACTAGACGGATTTCAACAAAGACTGAAACATTTACATCACGGGTTTGCGGGGTGTAAGGAGATGAACCTATGACCTGTGTATCCTTGTAGGTTGTAGCAATTAGTGTTAGGTTTTAGCACTTAAAGCTAGGTTGTAGCACTCAAAGTTAGGTTGTAGCACTTAAAGTTGGGTTTTAGCACTTAAAGTTAGGTTGTAGCACTCAAAGTTAGGTTGTAGTACTTAGAGTTAGGTTGTAGCACTCAAAGTTAGGTTTTAGCCCTTAGAGTTAGGTTTTAGCACTTAAAGTTAGGTTGTAGCACTCAAAGTTAGTTTGTAGCACTTAGAGTTGGGTTTTAGCACTTAAAGTTAGGTTGTAGCACTCAAAGTTTGGTTGTAGTACTTAGAGTTAGGTTGTAGCACTCAAAGTTAGGTTGTAGCACTTAGAGTTATGTTGCAGCACTCAAAGTTTGGTTGTAGTACTTAGAGTTAGGTTGTAGCACTCAAAGTTAGGTTGTAGCACTTAGAGTTAGGTTTTAGCACTTAAAGTTAGGTTGTAGCACTTAGAGTTAGGTTTTAGCACTTAAAGTTAGGTTGTAGCACTCAAAGTTTCGTTGTAGTACTTAGAGTTAGGTGTTAGCACTTAAAGTAAGATTGTAGCACTTTGATCACTTCTTCTTCTTCAGTTGACTTATCTTATCTTATCTTATCTTAAAGTCAACTGAAGAAGAAGAAGTGATCGTAACGTAGGGACATATTTGTTCTTTAATAGTCTATATATTTTCTAATGGTTTTGCAATAAATAAATTATGAAAGTTTCAAAGTGTCTAGCACAATAATAACGTTTTGAAGGTCTTTCTATGCGAGTTTTAAGCCCCAGGTATAAATTATTTAGTACAAATTGTTGCAAATCATTGAAATATAAGGATTAAAAATTTATTGAGTGTGCACTATTGGGTGTATATTCGGTATTTATGAAAGCATTTCCTCGATCTGAGAGATGGAAAGTATGTCTCTCGGACCGTATCGATTTTCACACAGATAAACCTAGGGTAAGCGATTGAGTTATATAGAAATAACCTTGTTTACCTTTTAAAAAAAAACCGACCATAGATTTGAAGACTCTGTATGAAACGTTTCAGCTCAGTTTGTTGAATCAAGCCACATCGAACAATCTCACATAAATGCCAGTAAAATAAAAATCGGTTTTAGAAACTCACCTAGATTTCTCTTTGACGGATTCCAACACCCCTCCCCCCCCC
>MUZC01000525.1:871755-889616 GCA_002072015.1 Radix auricularia | reverse complement strand
GGGGCGTCAGTTACAGGGGCGTCAGTTACAGAGGGCGTCAGTTAAAGAGGGCGTCAGTTACAGAGGGCGTTAGTTACAGGGGCGTCAGTTACAGAGGGCGTCAGTTAAAGAGGGCGTCAGTTACAGAGGGCGCCAGTTACAGGGGCGTCAGTTACAGGGGCGTCAGTTACAGGGGCGCCAGTTACAGGGGCGTCTGTTACAGAGGGCGTCAGTTACAGAGGACGTTAGTTACAGAGGGCGTCAGTTACAGGGGCGTCAGTTACAGAGGGCGTCAGTTAAAGAGGGCGTCAGTTACAGAGGGCGCCAGTTACAGGGGGCGTCAGTTACAGGGGCGCCAGTTACAGGGTTGTCAGTTACAGGGGGCGTCAGTTACAGGGGCGTCAGTTACAGAGGGCGTCAGTTACAGAGGCGCTGAATCAACAAAAATCACAGGGACCCATGCAGTTTGAGAAAAAAACGTTCATGGTCGAATACTTGAATACTTAAACTAATGGAAACAGAAATAAACGATTGTTTTAACCTTTGATTGTTGAAATGATCATGGAAATTTATGGCTCTCAAATAAAACTAAACGCCGAATGGAATAGTGGGATAACAGGAGATTTTGACCCAAAAGAACATGTTTTTTTATAGGATAAGAACTTGATGCTATCATCTATTTTGAACATCGTCAACGCTGGAATCATCCAGAAGGTTTGGGGCCTTAATTTGGCGCCCTCGTGCGATCGCCTCCCGTTTCAATCGAGAGTTGTCACACTTTTCGACGCCAAGGGGGTTGACTGCGACAAGACGAGAAGGGAGACGATCGGGTCTCGGTGCCTGTGTAACGACGTGGTAATGGGTGGTAATTGAATCCTCCGGCAAGAGTAATTAAAACCTTGCGCGAACAGCTCCTTTCAATCGCGGTAGTTTGGGTGCTAAACCTTATTGGTTAGTGCCCTCAGAAGTGGGGAGCTATGGGTTAAACCTTATTGGTTAGTGCCCTCAGAAGTGGTGAGCTCTGGGTTAAACCTTATCGGTTAATGTCCGGAGAAATAGTGAGTGGTTGGACACAGTTCGCCGCTTTGAGGGCTGGATCAAAGTTTGAGTTCCAGGTTAGACTAAAATGTTCATTAGAGGTGATAATAAATGGAACTGTCTTACGAGGAATGCTTTGGGGGCAAAAAACACTGAGAAATTTGTATGGAATCAGATGGTCGATAGAGACCGTAGAACGACTTATTAGATTATCAGTTCAATTTATTTAGCCTGGAGTACTTCATGTTGTATTGGGAACCAACAAGATAAAAGCAGACGCCGCTTCACCAAAACAAGTCGTGCCGTTCACTCAGTCTCGGGGGTTTTATCGAATTCTCCAAGTTTAGAACGAGGCGGACAGAAGTCAGAGCGGAGGAAATAAACTCGGGGACCCTCAATGCGTTGACAGATAATGGGGTCAGCGAAACAGGAAACAGCCAGTCTAAAGATGAGATATTCATTTTCAACACAAACGTAAGGTAACGCACAGGTAGACGTTTGTCTAAATATCTAACCAAAAATGTAGTGCTCATAAGAAGGTTTTAGCCTTAAGAACCCAGTCTCAGGCCAAAAAAAAAAACATATAGAAGAAGAAGAAGAAGACGCGTTTATAAATACATAAGACAAACCAATAACTTGAACTTGAGACTAACCTTTACTGGTGGTGTGCTTGAAATATTGGGCGGCAATAATTGTTGTAAGCATAATCTAATGGCTTGAACGGGAGAGATTTGATTTTTTAAAAAAAATTAATATATCCCGATAGCCCTATGATCGTCAACCTTGTGTGATGGTGAATGAAGAAGTCTGATGTGCAACCCCTCTTCTAAAACGAATGAATCATTTCTCCTTCTGCCCTGTCCATTTTGTAAGAGTTTAGTTGTTTAATTGGCTTGTTCCGTGAACTGTGTAACAATTACTGATCCTCCATTAGCCATGAAACATTGACATAAAATGAATCAACTGCAACAAAGTCTTCACCCTTGGCAGTTACGCCGCAGATGAATCCGCCTTCTATGCCCCCCCCCTCTTTTTTTTTAAAGCCTTCATCAGTGGTCCTGGTTCTGATGACGAAATCATTTCTGCCAAGTACTAGATTCAAATAAAGTAAATGTGTAATACGGAGCAGGTCTTGATTTTAAGATATTTCAACGTTTTAATTAAGCATCAAATAATTGTCTTGGCAGTTATTCTCACAAAAATATAATTATGACTTCTTTACAGCATTTGATGTTTCACCTGGTAACTATCTTATCTTATCTTATATGTTACAGACGCTCCTTCTGTACAGAAGATTATTGCGTCCTACGTATTTCCATGGTTTGTGTTTAGTCCTGTATTCTCACTAGAGTTTTAAATGATGATAAAGAGTTGGCTTTCCTGGTTTCTTCAGGCAACCCATTCCACGCCCGAATACCGGACGGAAAGAAAGAAAACTTGTATGTGTTTGTTCTTGCATATGGAATAAGAAAGGTGTTTTTATCTTTATGTCTATCTGAGGGTTGTATTAAGTTATCTTTGTGTGGTATTTCTAAATTAGAATTAATTGCCTTATGTATAATTACTAACTTACTTTTTGTTCTTCTATCCTCTAGTGTTTCAAGGTTTAATGATTTAACTAATGATGTTACTCTTGTCAGTTTTAAATATTCTCCAGTAATGAATCTGGCAGCTCTTTTTTGGATTTGTTCTAACTTATCAATGTTTTCTTTTGGTGGATGGGTCCCATACAGAAGATGCATATTCTAGTATAGGTCTCACCAGGGTGAGGTAGCATTTTAAGTTTATATCTTTGTTACATTTGTAAAATTTTTAATATATATGAAGTTAATATAATAATAATAACTTCATTGACATGGGGATTCCAAGATAGTTTCTCAGTTATTATGATTCCTAAGTATTTTGCATCTTTAGTTTTAGTTAGTTCTTTTCCATGAATGAAGTATTTTGAATTTATTTGTTTCTTTTTCTTTGTTACTCTTAGCAGTTGACATTTTTCTGGGTGGAAGGACATACTCCAGTTAGTTTCCCATTTTATTAATTCATCTAAGTCTTTTTGTAAAATTTTGCTATCTTGTTCTGACTTGATTGTTCTATAGATTATACAATCATCAGCAAATAACGTAACTTTTGTTCCTGTTGAGATATTGTTGGGTAAATCATTTATATAAATTAAAAATAGTAAGGGACCTAGCAAAGTTCCTTGTGGAACTCCTGAGTTAACCTTTATTGGTGTAGAATTAGATCAATTAATTATTACAGTTTGCTCTCTACTTAATAGGAAATCTTGGATCCAGTGTTGTAAGGGACCTGAGATTCCAAAGTATTTAAGTTTTTTAGTAAACTAAGGTGGTGAACTTTGTCAAATGCTTTTGAGAAGTCTAGTAATATTGTATCTATTTGATCATTATTATGTAAGCCTTTTGATAGTTCATCTATAAGACCTATCAATTGTGTTTCACATGATCTGTTTTTTCTAAAGCCATGTTTTTGTGGGCATAGGGCATTATATTTGTCAAGGTGGTTAACTATTCTGCTATGTGTTCTAGTAATTTACAGGTGATTCTAGTAAGTGATACAGGTCTGTAATTACCAGGGTCGGACTTATCGCCTTTCTTAAAGAGTGGCATTACATTGGCTAATTTCAAATCCTGGGGCACTTTACCCTGGTTTAGAGAGGCTTGAAAAAGAACTACAAGGATTGGGACAGTTCATTGCTTAATTCTTTTAGTAACCTGGCAGGCAATTCATCTGGGCCATTAGCTTTGTTTATTGTTAAGTTTTTTAGGAGACAATGTATACCTATCTCATCTGCAGTTATGTTACCTATTTCTTCCATTTTATTTAAATTTATTGAAATATTTTCTTGTCGCCTGAGGCAGAAAATGATGATGCAAAATATGTGTTAAGGATATTAGCTTTAGTCTCATTATCATTATAGGTTTTATTATTTGAGCCGTTTAGTGTAGCTATACCTGTAGGCTCCAGTTTTTTTTTTTTTTTTTTGATAAGGGACCATAAGTTGTTATTGTTATCTTTAGCAATCACATTGTTTATATAATCATTTTGGAGGTTGCGGCTAAGTTTGTGTCAAGTGTTAAATTTTAAAGTAATTTTTGTGTATCTTTTCTAAATTGGTAGCCTTAAATTTCTTAAATAAGTTATCCCTTAGTTTGCATAACTTTTTTAATTTAAAATCGAACAAGCATTTGTTAATTCTATTTGAAGTTATTTTGTTGGAACGTACTGATCCACTATGGTTTTTAGATTTGTTTTTATTTCCTTCCATATTTATTCTACGGGGCTATCTATGCTGAATTTACTTAGGAAATTTTGTTGGAAAATAGAAGCTGCTTGGTGTAATTTTATTAAATTGCATTTATTCCAAAGATATATTGTTCTCGACTGTAGGCTTTTAAATGCCAGCATTTATTAACCGACTCATATCAGTTGATGGTGGGTAGTTAACCGGATACTTTCTTTTAGGGGAGACTTTATGTTTGGGAGACTTTATGTTTGTTTATGTTTGGGAGACTTTATGTTTGGGAGACTTTATGTTTGGGAGACTTTATGTTTGGGAGACTCTAAGTTTGGGAGACTTTATGTTTGGGAGACTTTATGTTTGGGAGACTTTATGTTTGGGAGACTTTTACCGTGGCCCCAAGATCCTATTTCCAGGGCCAGCATCCCCTGTTGTCCCTTTGTTGTCCCCTTGTTGTCCCTTTGTTGTCCCCTTGTTGTAGCCTTATTGTCCCCTTGCTGTCCCCTTATTGTCCCCTTGTTGCACCATTGTTGTCCCCTTGTAGTCCTCTTGTTGTCTCCTTGTATCCTTGTTTTCCCCTTGTTATCTCCTTCTTGTCCCGTTGTTGCCCCCTTGTTTTCTCCTTGTTGTCCCCTTGTTCTACACTTGTTGTCCCCTTATTGTCCATCTTGGTGAAGGAGATTTTAATGACCTTTTGGCGTCGACTTCAAAGTCCAACTGGGAGACATTATAATATTATGGGACATTTTTCCCACTGTATGTCCACTGTAGGTCCACTGTATGCCAACTGTATGTCCACTGTATGCCAACTGTAAGTCCACTGTATGTCCACTGTATGCCCACAATGCCCACTGTATGCCCACTGTATGCCAACTGTATGTCCACAGTTGGCATACAGTGGGCATACAGTGGACCTACAGTGGACATACAGTGGACATACAGTGGACCTACAATGGGCATACAGTGGACATACAGTGGACCTACAATGGGCATACAGTGGGCATACAGTGGACCTACAGTGGACATACAGTGGACATACAGTGGACCTACAATGGGCATACAGTGGACCTACAGTGGACCTACAGTGGGCATACAGTGGGCATACAGTGGGCATACAGTGTGCATACAGTGGACCTACAGTGGACCAACAGTGGACCTACAGTGGGCATATAGTGGGCATACAGTGAGGATAAAGTGGATCTACAGTGGACCTACAGTGGACATACAGTTGGCATACAGTTGGCATACATTTAAGACTGCACTTAAGACACATCTTTTTAAAATTTATTTTCAAAAATAATAAAACCACATTTCTGTAATTGATTAGCGTAGCTGATGTATTGAGTATACCGTATTGTTATTTATGTAGTTAATATGCTATGAATGTTTCTTTTTATCGAGATGTCGAAATCGCTATTGCACCCGTTTTGTCCGTCCGTCCGTCCGTCCGTCTGTCATCACCCTTGATCACAGCATCTATAAGTCCTAGACCCATGATGTATATATGTTTTTTGTATGTCCTGACCTGCCATTTGTGCATCAACACTCAGTTACTCGATCCGTTTAAAAACCCCGTTAAAACTACCAAAAAATATTTCGAATCGAGAGGTAACACTAGCGCAGGGAACGGCCGCCATTGCCGGAAGTCGAATGCACAATTCTTCAAGCATTGTAGAGTGGTGCGAAAGGGTGCAAAATAATTGGTTGTTTTTTTTTAGTTGACGTCATTAGAATATGTGTAAAAGTTTAGAGAGTTTTACGTCATCATTTGTGGTGACTTGTAGTTGGATTAAAGAGAAAATAATTTTTTTTTAAATGTAAAGAAATGACTTGTAAATAAAAAAAATGTCAGGTATATTCATTACACAAGAAAATTCATAAAAATATGTCTAAAATCTAAACACAATTACTGATAACTACATAATTCTGATATCTAACATAAGTACTGATACATAATACGAAAATGCGCTAACACGTCCTGAATTCCTATAGGTACCAGGCTTAACATGATTTTTATTTATATATGTATTTTTGTTTCCATGTAAAGCGCTGTGAGCCTGGCTCCTTGCTGGGATACAGCGCTATATAAATCATCATTTTATTATTATTATTATTATACAGTGGGCATACAGTGGACCTACAATGGGCATACAGTGGACATACAGTGGACCTACAATGGGCATACAGTGGGCATACAGTGGACCTACAGGACTGTAGGTCCACTCTATGCCCACTGTCTGCCCACTGTATGCCCACTGTATGCCCACTGTAGGTCCACTGTAGGTCCACTGTAGGTCCACAGTAGGTCCACTGTATGCCCTCTGTAGGTCCACTGTAGGTCCACTGTAGGTCCACTGTAGGTCCACTGTAGGTCCACTGTATGCCCACTGTATGCCCTCTGTATGCCCACTGTATGCCCTCTGTAGGTCCACTGTAGGTCCACTGTGTGCCCTCTGTAGGTCCACTGTAGGTCCACTGTAGGTGCACTGTAGGTCCACTGTATGCCCACTGTATGCCCACTGTATGCCCACTGTATGCCCACAGTTTCCTCACTGTATGCCCACTGTATGGCCACTGTAGATCCACTGTATCCTCACTGTATGTCCACTGTATGCCCACTGTATGCCCACTGTAGGTCCACTGTAGGTCCACTGTATGCCCACTGCAGGTCCACTGTAGGTCCACAGTATGCCCACTATAGGTGCACTGTAGGTCCACTGTATGCCCACTGTAGGTCCACTGTAGGTTCACTGTATGCCCACGGTAGGTTCACTGTATGCCCGCTGTACGTCCACTGTAGGTCCACTGTATGTCCGCTGTATGTCCACATTAGGTCCACTGTATGTCCACTGTATGCCCATTGTAGGTCCACTGTATGTCCACTGTATGCCCACTGTATGCCAACTGTATGCCAACTGTATGCCCATTGTAGGTCCACTGTATGTCCACTGTAGGTTCACTGTAGGTCCACTGTATGTCCACTGTAGGTTCACTGTATGTCCACTGTAGGTCCACTGTAGGTCTACTTTATGTCCACTGTATGTCCACTGTATGTCCACTGTATGCCAACAGTATGTCCACTGTAGGTCCACTGTAGGTCTTCTTTATGTCCACTGTATGTCCACTGTATGTCCACTGTATGCCAACAGTATGTCCACTGTAGGCCCACTGTAGGTCCACTGTAGGTCTACTTTATGTCCACTGTATGTCCACTGTATGTCCACAGTTTGCCAACAGTATGTCCACTGTAGGCCCACTGTAGGTCCACATTATCCTCACTGTATGCCCACTGTAGGTCCACTGTTGGTCCACTGTAGGTCCACTGTATGCCCACTGTATGCCCACTGTAGGTCCACTTTATGTCCACTGTAGGTCCACTGTATGTCCACTGTAGGTCCACTGTATGCCCACTGTATGCCAACTGTATGCCAACTGTATACCCATTGTAGGTCCACTGTATGTCCACTGTAGGTTCACTGTAGGTCCACTGTAGGTCCACTGTATGTCCACTGTAGGTCCACTGTATGCCCACTGTATGCCAACTGTATGCCAACTGTATATCCACTGTAGGTCCACTGTATGTCCACTGTAGGTCCACTGTATGTCCACTGTAGGTCCACTGTAGGTCCACTGTAGGTCCACTGTATGTCCACTGTAGGTCCACTGTATGTCCACTGTAGGTCCACTGTATGTCCACTGTAGGTCCACTGTATGCCCACTGTATGCCAACTGTATGCCCACTGTATGTCCACTGTATGCCCACTGTATGACCACATTAGGTCCACTGTATGTCCACTGTATGCCCACTGTAGATCCACTGTATTATCAACTGTAGGTCCATTGTATGCCCACTGTATGCCAACTGTGTGCCAACTGTATGCCCATTGTAGGTCCACTGTATGTCAACTGTAGGTTCACTGTAGGTCCACTGTAGGTCCACTGTATGTCCACTGTAGGTTCACTGTATGTCCACTGTAGGTCCACTGTAGGTCTACTTTATGTCCACTGTATGTCCACTGTATGTCCACTGTATGCCAACAGTATGTCCACTGTAGGTCCACTGTAGGTCTACTTTATGTCCACTGTATGTCCACTGTATGTCCACAGTATGCCAACAGTATGTCCACTGTAGGCCCACTGTAGGTCCACATTATCCTCACTGTATGCCCACTGTAGATCCACTTTATCCTCACTGTATGCCCACTGTATGCCCACTGTAGGTCCACTGTTGGTCCACTGTAGGTCCACTGTATGCCCACTGTATGTTCACTGTATGCCCACTGTAGGTCCACTGTTGGTCCACCGTAGGTCCACTGTATGCCCACTTTATCCTCACTGTATGCCCACTGTAGGTCCACTGTTGGTCCACTGTAGGTCCACTGTATGCCCACTGTATGTTCACTGTTTGCCCACTGTATGCCCACTGTAGGTCCACTGTAGGTCCACTGTAGGTCCACTGTAGGTCCACTGTATGTCCACTGTAGGTCCACTGTAGGTCCACTGTATGCCCTCTGTAGGTCCACTGTATGCCCACTGTATGCCCACTGTATGCCCACTGTATGCCCACTGTATGCCCTCTGTAGGTCCACTGTAGGTCCACTGTATGCCCTCTGTAGGTCCACTGTAGGTCCACTGTAGGTCCACTGTAGGTCCACTGTATGCCCACTGTATGCCCACTGTATGCCGACTGTATGCCCACTGTATCCTCACTGTATGCCCACTGTATGTCCACTGTAGATCCACTGTATCCTCACTGTATGTCCACTGTATGCCCACTGAATGCCCACTATAGGTCCACTGTAGTTCCACTGTATGCCCACTGCAGGTTCACTGTAGGTCCACTGTATACCCACTGTAATTCCACTGTAGGTCCACTGTATGCCCACTGCAGGTCCACTGTAGGTCCACTGTATGCCCACTGTAGGTCCACTGTAGTTCCACTGTATGCCCACTGCAGGTCCACTGTAGGTCCACTGTATGCCCACTGTAGGTCCACTGTAGGTCCACTGTATGCCCACTGTAGGTCCACTGTAGGTCCACTGTATGCCCACTGCAGGTCCACTGTAGGTCCACTGTAGGTTCACTGTATGACCACGGTAGGTTCACTGTATGCCCGCTGTACGTCCACTGTATGTCCACTGTATGTCCGCTGTATGTCCACTGTAGGTCCACTGTAGGTCAACTGTATGCCCACTGTGTGACCACATTAGGTCCACTGTATGTCCACTGTATGCCCACTGTATGTCCACTGTATGTTCATGTATGTTCACTGTATGACCATTGTAGGTCCACTGTAGGTCCACTGTATGACCACTGTATGTCCACTGTATGTCCACTGTAGGTTCACTGTATCTATACTTTATAACGACTGTACCTCAACTTCGTCCTGTGATGGTACTTGTCAGCCCTGTTATGTGTCAGAATCACTTGACCACTATTTCATTTCAAGGACATTAGCCCACTATCTACGGTCGCCCTGGATTATCTCTCGACTCGTGAACACGTCATTCAGCCAACGATGACCAACTGCACGGTTCGCTCACGAGACAACACAAATAGACGGCATTGGTGAACGATTTTCTATGTTCCATTAAATGCCAACGGCAGGCTTTTTTATTTCATCCCACGCTTGTACCAACCAGTATCTTTCTCCCACAACCCGAGGCAACCCAGGGTGTCGTCTGCAATACTACTTTCGATCCTGTGCCGCTCGGATGTAGAGTGGTCTCCCCCAATGAAGCGAAAATCAAAAGCTACGCTATATTACATTTTAATCAGGGATTCTAAAACTGTGAGTAAACTGATAAAAAAAAATTATTTTAAATTAAAAAAAAAAAACATACAGAGGCTTCTTTTATATAGAAAATAAAATCGTCCTATGCTTTATCCGTGGTTCATGTCTAGTCTTGCATTTTTATTTGAGTTTTAAATGTTGATAATGAGCTAGAGGTTATCAAGAATATCATTTTAAATCTAAATTTTTTAGATTCTGGCTAACATCGTATACAACACAGGGATCAGCTGTACTTAAGTTTGTCGGCTTCTTTATGTTATCGGCACTTATGTATTCATTCTTGTACTGTTGATGCTTCAAATTGTTTAGTGAACTTAACCGGCAAAAGTGCCCTATAGTATTATATGTGTGTGTGTGTGTGTGTATATATATATATATATTAGGGATTTAATCGATTAATTTAATTTTAATTGTTAACTTTTGAAAAATTACCGTATAATTGATCGATAATTTTTATTAAAGCTAAAAATAAAATGTATGACGTCATTAAACTGAAAATGTCAAGTGAAGTAACAAAAACAGTTTTTCACATTTTTTAAATGTTAGATATAAGTAATTCAAAATAATGTCAATGAATTTAAACTTTGTTATTGTGAATTATGTAAAAACAATTTTTAATTGTTGATATCATTTTACTTATAAATCAGCTTATTTATACTTTCAAAATCTTTTTTTTTAAATGGAGAATTGTGTACGTACATAGCAACTATTTGTATATATTAATAATTGATTATTTATTGATAAATCAGTGTTATCATCGAAGTGGTTTTCCTTAATGTTAATCGCTTTTTATCGATTAAAATAATTTTAATCAATAAAAAATTTACCGATTAATCGAGAAATTAATCGATAATTTCCCCAGCCCTAATATATATACATTGCTTTCTTGTAAAATCGACGTTAGGTCTAGTAGTCTAAAAAAACAGAGGACACAGCTTAGCATCGGTGTTGTGTCAATATCGTTATTTTTATGTTCTTCATAGAAGAAACACATTCTTTACAAATGCAATAAAGATCCTTACACCGAGAAAGATCCTTTACATAGCAACACACATTGATTAAAATTACAAATTATGTGTATTAGGTTCGAATATTCCTAATCGCTGGTATCAATAAATTGTTGCTGATCAATTTTAACTTTCCTGTTTTTTTTTTAAAAACTGTTACCTACCTCGATGTAAAAATTAACTAAATATTGAAATTAAAATTATGTTTAACAATCAATTTATAAGTAAATAACATAATTATTGTTTTTAATAAGACAAATGAAACTATTACTTCCGAATTAATTAGGCATATTTAATAAAAGAAATTAGGAGTTGAAAGGCTTCTTTCAGGCCGAATCTGTTCCGCGGGCCGCTTGTAGAATAATCTCGGAGAAGAAGGGAAAAAACAAGTTTTCATGCATTGGTGTTAACAACCGTTCAGTTTCAGAATAGTGGAATTATATCCGTGGCCAATTACGATCATTGCCAAACAAAACCGTCGCGCATTTATCACGGTGAGATTGCGACACTGCCTCGGGCGACTAGGAACAGATTTTATGAGAGAAGAATTTCATTTGTGTCGTTTGAAACCCATCAATGAGGCTGTTGTTGTCTGGCATTCGGTCATTGTGTGAGCGACGCTGAACAGGTCATTTAAGTCCATGTATTATGTGACGGCGTTGCTTTAGAATAGCTGTCACGGTTACAAAACAAGCAATCGGTAACCTTTGTGTTTTTCTTACATTTTCGTGTCTCTGACAAACATATGAATGTTCTACAGAGCTGTTGTGTTAGATCAATTTATGTACGCTGTTTAAATACCAATCTGGAAATGTTGTGTCTGATATCCACGGTGACCCTATCCCCACCCACTAGCCACATACCAGCACAAACTCATCCATTCGTACTGCCCGTTGGCTACTAACTGACCAGTAAACACGTATGCACCAGTGACCATCCAGGTCCCTTACACCTTTACACACTATTAACCTACCACACATCTGTAGCCTCACACCATTTAACCCCTAACACACCATTAGCCTCACACCATTTAACCTCTCACACACCCTTAGCCTGACAACAGTTAACCTCTCACACACCATAAGTCTCACACCATTTAACCTCTCACACACCATTAGCCTCACACCATTTAACCTCTCACACACCATTAGCCTCACACCATTTAACCTCTCTCACACCATACGCCTCACACCATTTAACCTCTCTAACACCATTAGACTCACACCATTTAACCTCTCACACACCATTAGCCTCACACCATTTAACCTCTCCCACACCATTAGCCTCACACCATTTAACCTCTCATACACCATTAGCCTCACACCATTTAACCTCCCCCACACCATTAGCCTCACACCATTTAACCTCCCCCACACCATTAGCCTCACACCATTTAACCTCTCACACACCATTAGCCTTACACCATTTAACCTCTCACACACCATTAGCCTCACATCATTTAACCTCTCACACACCATTAGCCTCACACCATTTAACCTCTCACACACCATTAGCTTGACACCAATAGATATAGGCATTGATGTAAGTGGAGGGTCCTACGTAACGTGAGCACACATAAAGAAGACGGCACTCTCTGAAATAGAAGGTTGGTTAGGGGCCGAAAATTAAAAAAAATAAAATTTAAAAAAAACCGATGATTACGGACAACAAATGATCTGGATCCGCCCCTGGATGGGTGACCGTTGAAAGCCATGAGCTGTGACTCGTTGTTGTGGGCTGCGGGGCGCCATCCGCGAAGTGGTCAGCTCGTACATCACTGCCTGACGGGAAAGGGGGGGGGAGCATTGACCTGTACTGTAACCGCCAGGAAAACAAATCGGTAGAGGCGTTTATTTGTTTTTACTTTTTTTAAATAAAAAAGAGACCCCTGTATTGGGCGGATGGGGGGTGGGGGGATAACTGCGTAGAAACATCAGCGTACCATTTTAAGGGACCTTTTCGTGGACGGATATTATATCCATTACGTACGCATTGTTTATAGCGTCGCTTTTGTCTATGACTTGATATAAACGCTTTAGTCTATGACTTGATATAAACGCTTTAGTCTATGACTTGATATAAACGCTTTAGTCTATGACGATTAAACGCTTTAGTCTATTACTTGATATAAACGCTTTAGTCTATGACTTGATATAAACGCTTTAGTCTATGACTTGATATAAACGCTTTAGTCTATGACTTGATATAAACGCTTTAGGCTATGACTTGATTTAAACGCTTTAGTCTATTACTTCATGCTTTAAGAGAAAAATCCAATCATCGCGTCGTGAGTGGGGAAAATATTAAATTTAAAAATATAAATATTACGTCACTAACTCGCATGGCGTCATTTGATGTCATGTATATCTTAACTTATGTAGATGGGAGAGACGAAAAGTAATATCATAAATATCATTTTAAATTGCATAAATAAATGTCCACCTAGCAACGATGACAAAAAACATAATCACCATTATGGTATTATTCAGAGGCGTCACTAGTGTTGGTGTCACCCGTGGCGGTAGCTCATGGTGTCCCCCCCCTCACGACTCAACAAATAAAACTCCAGTGCCGAATCATGGGAACATACAGATTTTGCAATTTGGTGTCACCCCCTTGATGGTGTCACCCGGGGCGGCACGCCCCACCACACCCCGTAGTGACGCCACTGGTACTATTACACATACAAAATTTAATTACCGTGATGGAGCAAATGGATTAGTAAGAATGATGGTCTCAAGGGAATAATAAGAGTATTAACAATGCATTTAAAATACAAGTTGCTGAACGTTACAGGTTTTTGTTGAACATTCAGCTTACAGAAATATCTCAGTCGTAACGGTGTCTATACTTAGTCCTAGCCCAATATGGGCTCTTACTTAGTCCTAGCCCAATATGGGCTCTTACTTAGTCCTAGCCCAATATGGGCTCTTACTTAGTCCTAGCCCAACATGGGCTCTTACTTAGTCCTAGCCCAATATGGGCTCTTACTTAGTCCTAGCCCAACATGGGCTCTTACTTAGTCCTAGCCCAACATGGGCTCTTACTTAGTCCTAGCCCAACATGGGCTCTTACTTTTATTATGGGTCAATATGAGGTCATAGCTAAAATCTTACTAACGTGTTGCCCCTTTTGGCTTTGGATAACACCGCAGCCAGGTTTTAATTTCATTTTATTAGTTTTAGTTTTATTTATGTCTTGTCTATTTTTTAGATGAGGAAAGGTTGTTTTTTTTTTTTGCCAAAACGTTCGCTGCTACTAACATATTACAATCTATCAAATTAATGGAGCTGATTGCAATGGGTCTGCTCTTCTTTTAATCGAAATGCTGACAGCTGAAATTGACAATGAAATCAATTATTCTAATTAACGTTATGGTGTCACCAAATACACAATTTCTGTGACAGAATAAGGCCAAAAAACAGACGAATTTCATTTTTTTGTACTACCGAGATAGCGTTATATTAATTACAAAGTTGGAACACATTCATGGTGTTGGCTAGGGTAAGCATGTGGTGTGACAGTCAGGTTGGGTTGAAAATAAAGGATCTGGTGAACTGAAAGGTAGGTGGTCTGGAAGGATCGATAAGGGTTCAAGAGGAATACTTAACTAGTGATTCGGTGTTACATTATCGGTTAGATTTAGAGTAGACCAGGGGTCACCAATCGACGGCCCGCGGGCCTAATCCGACAGTGACGTCATTTTTATCCGGCCGGCCGATTGCACTTAAATTTGCTTGGAACACGTGACGTTATGACAAAACTTTAATCCAATGTTCAAAGTACGAGGACATCTAGTCCTAAAAGTAGGGCGACTGTTCACTGATAGAATCTTTATCATGGAGTGTATGATGGAAGCAGCAAATGAAACGTTCCGTTCGTAATGTCAATTTTGGACTTGCAAATGACGGAAGAGTTGGCATGAATAAAAACAACTGGAAATACATTTTCACGGAGGCGAAAACGCTTTGCAGGACTTTTGATTTCTGGAAAACTCTTTTTAAAATGACGATGTTTTTCCCTTCTTAGTTTAAGTAATTTTCACGTGAACTATGAACTGGTATGACGTAATATATTTTATGTCAAAGTCTTTTCAATAAATTACATAGCAATAAGATATTTTTTAAAATGCGCTTCAAGGCGTGCACAACTGGCTAGTGTCCTACTCACCCACAGCTATCCCAGTACCGACTACGACACTGATTACTTCCACAACTGGCTAGTGTCCTACTCACCCTCAGCTATCCCAGTACCGACAGCGACACTGATTACTTCCACAACTGGCTAGTGTCCTACTCACCCGCAGCTATCCCAGTACCGACAGCGACACTGATTGCTTCCACAACTGGCTAGTGTCCTACTCACCTGCAGCTATCCCAGTACCGACAGCGACACTGATTACTTCCACAACTGGCTAGTGTCCTACTCACCCGCAGCTATCCCAGTACCGACAGCGACATTGATTACTTCCTCGTTGCCAGCAAGGTACGAAAAATGAGGAACAACTCGTACCACACCAAGAAAAAGGCATGTCCACGCTTCAACAACTTCTACGTGAATGACACTGTGAAAACACAGCTGATCACTGACAAAGTGCATGAAGGTCTCTCAAAGATGTCGTCACACGTCACGATTTGACTCCAAATGTTCGCATCTCAGAGACACGATCTATACATCAACATTAAATGCCTATGGCAAAAATCCCAGAAAAACGCTAACTGGTTGGATGAACATTAGAACAAAATGAAACCTGTCAATGAGGCCAAAAGGAAAGCTCTTATGGACTACAAGTAAAACCCTGCACCCGACAGGCTGCATGCTTTAAAAGCAGCCAAGGCATATGCCAACAAAGTCACACTTCAATGTGCCAATACCTACTGGCTTAACCTCTGCTCCAGTCAGTTGCAGACATGGGGAATGCCAAGGCGATGTATGAAAATATAAAAAAGCAACTGTCCCTTTGATGTACAAAGGTGCCTCCATAAAGTCCAAGAGTGGAGAAATTATCCAAGACAAAGCTAAAACGGTGGGTTGCGCATTATCTGGAATTGTATGTAACAGTTACCACAGACTCTAGCACCGCTCTAGATGACATCCCCGCTATGCCTCCCATGGAAGAACTTAATGTCATGCCCACAGAAGAAGAGCTTCGCAAAGCAATTGCCTAGCTTTGCACGAGCGTCTGTCCCTCTGCTGGGAACAGGGCTACATATTTGCAAGGCACAGTGCAGTTCAGAAGCCTTCCCAATAAGCAGCGGAGTTTAAAAAAAGGTTGTGTACTCGTACCAACACTGTCGCACTATTCTTCTCCGTACTGCTTCGATACTCTTTCAAGGACAGCTGAGATGGAATCTTGTTACACACCAGAGCTCATGGAGGACTTTTCAACACTGCCCGCCTCCGCGCTAAAACCAAAACGACAGATGTCCTAATTCTAAAGCTACTCTTTAATTTCTGGACAATGCGGCACGGATAGCACACACAGATACTGGTTTTGTCAAGCTTCTCCAACGCCTGCAAAAATTTGTTCTGCAAATCAGCATCATTGGCATTAAATGGCAGGATAAATTGTCAAATAGTGAGGTCCTGATGTGTGACTATATCCAAAGCATGTTCTCAAGCCTTAGTGAAAGACGCCTGATATGACTAGGACATGTAAAAACAAAGAGCCTCGGCCGCATCCCCAAGGACCTTTATATTCACTGAGAACTGGCACTGGGGAAAAGGATTACAGTTCGCCCGCGTCTGCGATTTGTAGATGTCAACCAAGTGGACATACAAGCAGCCAGCATACGCACAAGCGACTGGAAGTGTAAGGCAGAAGACCCATCTATGAGGCGCACAGTTGTAAAGGAAGGCGTCATAGTAGCCGAGGAGCGAAGGGTGGAGGAGGCTAAAGACAGAAGAGCTAGGAGAAAGGCCAAAACATTGGAAAGCACAGAATTCGTAATCAAAAGCTGTGGTAAAGACTGTCTTTTAATGAAAGGACTGCACAACCACACCACACGACGAAATGCATCTTAGACCAACGGTGATGCACCATCGTCTTGAAGGGCGTAAGGATGCCGATTTAAAAAAATATTTAAATAAAAATTTTAAAATAATTAAAAAATGCGCTTCAACTCAAACTAACAGAGAATACTGATCTCAGTTGTTGTTGTTTTTTTTAAAGCAAAATTATTGAAAGAAATAATAGTGGTTTCGGCCCTCCTAAGTTAAGATAACAAGATTTTATCTGGTATTCGGCCCTTTTGTGAACCATATTTTAGTGACCCTTGGGTTAGGTTTAAAGATTGTAAGAGGGTAATTTGCAGTCTTGAAGAGTCGATACGAAACAGGACAAAATTTTTTTATCAACTAAAACATTAATAGCTACTATGTTTACACTTTAAGGTATCAGAGTTTAAACACAGGTGTACCTAGAGACACAGTTTACAAGACATAAGTGTTTGAGCTTCACACTTGCTTCTAGATAAGTCGCAATATATGCAGGAACAGTGGACGGAATAAATGTAAACTTTTAACCTCAGTTCGGACAAAAAATGTGGTAAAATCCTCGAGTCATAAATAAACGGTTTTGTGAGTGATTGTCTTTCTTGATCTCACCTCATTACCTCCCCCCGTGTAGAATCCTAATTAAGACAGTGTTACCTGCCCCTGACCCACTCTTTAATCCCATTCTCACTTAATGAGAAAGCTCGAGAAAGAATCGTTGTTTGTCACGCTGCTTCTTCCATGTGGATATCTTAATTCATGGACTTTTTTTTTTTTTTTTTTTTTT
>MUZC01000525.1:840718-871736 GCA_002072015.1 Radix auricularia | reverse complement strand
GGGGGGGGGGGGGTAGCAATAACGACATGAGAGCAATTATTGGGATCGCACTCTTCCGAATAACGGTTCATTGATTGAATTTGTTCAAGGCTGTTTCTGGGAAAGTTGGCATCCGAAATAAATTGTTCACCCCTTCATCTGCCGACTGTCATTTAAGTTGGAGTTGTTGTTTATCACAGGAAAGGGGTGTCTACAGCATTCTTTTGGTTCGGTTTTTAATTCCTACTTTATACGGTGTATTTGATTGTTAAAAATATGAAATACTTGCCAAATCTGCTAACTCAGACAGATATAATATAAATGCCATTTAAAAAAAAAAAACTCTAAAAAGGTGACTTAGTAGGTTGTTAGGTTTTGCAAGTGGATTCCTCAATCACATGACATAATAAGTAAATATTGTAAATAAGTAAACGTTTGGAATTGTAAAGTAAAGATCAATTTAGTAATAACTTAAGCGATAATATGGTATCTTGTCCGCAGAGCTCTGGGAGAAATGGGGTTTAGAGAATCAGGATAACATTGGGATGGTGTAACGGGGAGAGACAAAAGGTGTTGGACAAGTGGAAATAAAGAGCTCTTCCACCCCCACCCTCCCATCTCTGCTGGTTAAATGATGTCGATTTGACACATCAGATATCATTAAATGTTACCGGCATTGTTAAGGGCAGATACATTGCGTTGAATGTAGTTTATTAGCACTATTTAGAGGTAATGGATTCTTCAGAGTCCCACATCTGACACGGTCCTAATCTCCCGTCGACTAAAGCTCACTGTATGTTGGCATTGGTAGCTCATGTGTTGAGTCCCTTATTAGTGACGATGAAATAAAATGTAATTAAAATTTCTCTCTAAGTCTTTAAAATGACTCTATATTTCAAGTCTTTGAAAATGACTCTATATTTTAATTTCTTCCAAATAACTATTTTTGAAGTCTTCTAGATTCTAAATGACTCTATATTTTAAGTATTTGAAATGTCTCTATATTTTAAGTCTTTAAAATGACTCTACATTTTAAGTCTTTGAAATGACTCCATAGTTAAGCCTTTAAAATGACTCTATATTTTAAATCTTTAAAATGACTCTATATTTTAAGTCTTTAAAATGACTCTATATTTTAAGTCTTTGAAATGTCTCTATATTTTAAGTCTTTGAAATGACTCTATATTTTAAGTCTTTGAAATAACTCTCTATATTTTAAGTCTTTGAAAAAGACTATATTTTAATTTCTTCCAAATAACTATGTTTCAAGTCTTCTAGATTCTAAATGACTCTATATTTAAGTCTTGCAAATGACTAAATTTGAAGTCTTCCAATGGTCTCCATATATTAAGACGAACATTCACGACATAGATTCACTGATAAATCTACTTCATCATTTAATTAATGGAGTGGGGATATTTGTTGGGAAAATACAAAAAAATATTTTTTCTGCCACAAAAAAGGGATTTTTTTCACTTTTTCTCCGCAGCCCTATGTTTTAAATAACGATAAGAAAGCCATACTTAATATTTACTAATTACCCATGCTTTAAAATGGCTAGATGTCAATACTTAATGATTAATTGTTTTCTTTACCGGTTTTACATAATTCATAAGAACTCTCTTCTCCAAACATTACTTTTTAAAAAAAATTTAAATATTGTATCTATGTGTTTCGTCATTTCTAGGGCCATGACATCTGAATGTAAGACCGATGTGGAAATCTAGTTGGAGATAACTCTCAGTGATGGAGTCCAAAGGTTCTCACAAAAACTGCTACGCGGCCCTGTCGCACCCCTCAATGAAGGAAGCGTTAGCGCTGCACAACTTCTCAATCCTAAAGTTGGCGGTCTTAGGTGAGTCGAACCACTTCTGTTGTTGTTTCCTGTGACACTAGGGTCATCATGTTTTTTTTTCTTTCTCTGTGTGCGTGTGCGTGTGTTAGCCAGGCGAGCATGTGTCATTGTGTCTTTTTGTGTGCGTATGCCATAACCCCGTGGTCGTACTGGGTTCCAGTGTTTCCGTTAGAACTTTCTCGGGGCTTGGTAGACCTGGCGGCGCCCATCTCCTATCCAGGTCACCGGATGACTTTTAAGCAAGAGTCATTCATCAACGTTTTTTATTGTGGCATTAACGAGGGCTAGATCCCACACCTCTCGGAAATCCAACATTTTGTGTTATTTATAAGATGCGGATAAATTTATAAATTTTTAAATATTTTTTAAATATTTTTTTTTGTGTGGGGGGATTTATTTACGATTTAGTTAATTTATGTGTATATTTAATGAGTTTTAGCGGTTTATAACTTAATTTCAATGCTATGGTAAAAATTGTAAGATTTAGTCAAAGTTCTATGCGCTAGTTGAAACAGAAAACTATTTGGTTTCTATAAATGAACTAGTCAATATGATGAATCATATTTATTAGAGCGTTGACAGGATAATAAGCTAATTATGCCATGATGGACAAGCTAAAATAACCTACATGAAGGGATGGTTCTGTGGATGATCTTGAATCTGTGTCTGACACATCATAATTGGATGGAGATAAGCGTTTCTGTAAATGATGTCTGGAGTGCACACACTTCGTTTCAGGAATAGAAAATGCCATTTGTCATTTAAATTTAGGTTGTTTGTTGTTTTTTTTTTTGTTTTTTTTAATTTTTTGTTTTTACTTATTTTTTTTTATTTTTTTTTTTTTACTTCAGATCAAAAGAGATTGAAACTCAAAATTTTAAAACTCCTTTCTCACTCTTTGTCTTTCTCTCTCTCACTCAAATTAATTCTCTTCCCATTAATCAAATTTAACGGATAATATTAAAGGAGCATACTAATGACTGCCACGGCGTGCTTAATCATCATTAACTAAACGGTCTATTGGTTGCAAGGAATTATTTCTAAATCACACCGTAGGGTTCAAGAAATAGGCCTGATTTCATAACATTGTTTTCTTATGTCACTCTGACCCCCCCCCCCCCACACACATTTTCCCCAAAGTTTTGTCCAAAATCATGTCGGCTTTAAAACGAGAATATAAAGTAGCCATTGAAACATGTATGAAAGCGTTTTTAACAAAATATACAACCTTTGTCCCCATTCTACAGAATCACATCGTTTCACAAATCTCAGACCTGGCCTATAGGGTACATTAGTTTTTAAAATAAAAATTATCATAAAACAAATAATATTTTTAAAAAAAGCTATTTTTAATAGGTCAGCGTGAAATATAAAAGGAAAAACATCTGTTTTAAAAGCTCAACTTATTTGTTCCTTGATCTTTAACTAAAGCTATTATCATTCTCAAACTGATCTCTAGTTATAAGATACGAAATAAAAATGTGTGACCACACACCACACCACACACCACACCACACACCACATCATACACAACACCACACACAACAAAACACCACACAACCAGACACATACTGCCCCCACACAACCAGACACATACTGACCCCACGTAGAGACACATACTGACCCACACGTAGAGACACATACTGTCCCCACACAACGAGACATTCAGTCCCCCACACAACCAGACACATACTGACCCACACGTAGAGACACATACTGACCCACGTAGAGACACATACTGTCCCCACACAACGAGACATTCAGTCCCCCACACAACCAGACACATACTGACCCACACGTAGAGACACATACTGACCCACACGTAGAGACACATACTGCCCCCACACGTAGAGACACATACTGCCCCACACATCGAGACATTCAGTCCACCACACTGAGACACATACTGTCCCACACGTAGAGACACATACTGACCCACACGTAGAGACACATACTGCCCCCACACGTAGAGACACATACTGACCCACACGTAGAGACACATACTGCCCCCACACGTAGAGACACATACTGCCCCACACATCGAGACATTCAGTCCACCACACTGAGACACATACTGTCCCCACACAACGAGACACACAGTATCCCCACACACCTAGACCCATACTAGTCCCCACACACCTAGACCCATACTAGTCCCCACACACCTAGACCTCTACTAGTCCCCACACACACACGTCGGTCACACTCTCCTAAACCAATGTTCCCTAATAGCTAGCCGAACAGTCAAGATGAATCCTATAAGCCCGCCCGGTACATCAGCCCCACGTAAAGTAGGTTAGATCTGTTGCATTAGCTTTACGATTCAATTTTTTTTTTTAAAAAAAAGCTTATCAGTTGCCACGGCAACGAGATTACAAATTAAATGTTGCGTAACGAACGCTCGTGGAATCCCAAGTCCCGTGAGCCGGTGACGAGGTTCAAAAGATAAGAATAACGAGGCAAATTAATAATGTTTTTAAATGTGTAGGCCGTCTGATTTTGCTTGGAAACAATAAACTTCATTTCACAAGCCTCTTATCAGCTCTCCCCAACAAAAATCCCACAAGGATATGAAAGATTAAAATGTTTTTAAAATTTAAAAATTGTGGAAAATTAAGAATTTACGGCTAGATAGAAAATAGGGTTGGGGGCGGGGGGGGGGGTGGCTAACACTTCAACAGTTAATGCCCCTGATTTTAGCCAAGGTCGGACAAGACGGCAGATTGATCCGGATGAAGAAACTAGAAAGTCTTTTAATATGTTGTTTTGTATAAGACAAATTCATTATAGGAGCTGGATGGTGGAGGAGCGCAAAGTTATTCTTAAGTGGCTTGTCTTTTCTATACGGACGCTCCTTTTTTTTTTTTTTACAGAAGATTATTGCGTCCACAGACCAGGCTATTCCCGTGCCCCTTTGTTCCCTAGCTAGTGTCAAGTACCTATTTGGAGCTGGGTTGACTCGGAAACACCCTTGGCCCCGGGAACACCCTTGGCCCCGGGAACACCCTTCGCCCCGGGAACACCCTTCGCTCCGGGAACACCCTTCACCCCGGGAACACCTTTGGCCCCGGGAAAACATTTCTGCTTTCTCGGAGATTCGAACCCGCGACCATCTTTACGAAAGCTGAGTGCGAATGTCTCCCGACCACCTTACCCAATTTAGGGATCACCTTAGTCGCATGATTGAATAGCAGTGCAATTGAAATGATTTTTTCCCCGAAGGAATGTCCTTTTATAAAGGCCAATACTTGCTGATAAGTCTATTTATTTTACATCTTTTAAAACTAGACCATTAGTCCATTATTCTGAGATAAGTGACCACGTTTACTAAGATATATGTCCATCTTTATGTGTCCACTATATATATTCAATTTATCCATCTATCTGTGTCTATAGTCCACTGTTAATAATCCATTTATCCATATACTTGTGTCTATTATCCACTATTAATAACCCATTATTCATCTATTTGTCTATGTTCCACTATTAATAATCCATTTATCCATCTATATGTGTCTATGTTCCGCCTATTAATAATCCATTTATCCATGTACCTGTGCATCTGTTCCACTATTAATAATTCATTAGTCCATGTATCTATGTATGTTGCCCCCTATTAATACTCCATTTATCCATAGACCTGTGCTTATATTCCACAGTTAATACTTCATTTATCCATATACCTGTGCTTATATTCCACTGTTAATAATAAAAATAAAATGATAATTTATATAGCGCTGTATCCCAGAAAGGAGCCAGGCTCACAGCGCTTTACATGGAAATAACAATACATATATTAATAATTAATACTTCATTTATCCATATACCTGTGCCTATATTCCACTATTAATAATCCATTTATCCATATTAGTTAGTTAGTTAGTTATTTCCTCTCGGGCCGAAGACGGCACATAGGGCAGAGGTCATGGATTTCCATTTTTGACGATCCGTTGCTAATTGTCCATATACCTGTGCCTATTTTCCACTATTAATAATTCATTTATCCACCTATCTGTGTATACAGACCACTATAATAATCCATTTATCCACCTATCTGTGTATATAGACCACTATAATAATTCATTTATCCACCTATCTGTGCCTATATTTCACCATCAATAATCCATTTATCCACCTATCTGTGCCTATATTCCACTATCAATACTCCATTTATCCACCTATCTGTGCCTATATTTCACCATTAATACTCCATTTATCCACCTATTTGTGCCTATATTCCACCATCAATAATCCATTTATCCACCTATCTGTGCCCAGTGTCCGAGTTTGCCCAGCAGCTGGCCACAGCCTACGAGGTTTTCTCCAAGGAAGTCCAGGCCATCATAACTACCTTCAAGAGAAGAAACTTTGAGCTCAAAAAGCAGAGGTGAACTATGGGATATGTTGAAATGTAATATCTACTTAATGGTTTACTTAAAACAGAAAGACTAACAACAGTCGCACCATTCGTGGCAATGCTAGGTCTAGCATTGGTAGTTTTAGTACTATAGGGGAAGGCATAAATTCATTCATTTATTCCCCATCCCCATTCGAAATTATTAGAGTCACACATGTCCTGGGATATATTTTGGGGAGGGGGGGAATTTTAGATGACAGTAGGATTTATAAAAATGAAGCTTGAAAAAATAGCCTTGAAACTTATTGTAAAGGACACATACATTAAGGATAATATTTTCGAAATTCTGTTTGCATGCCTTACGCAATGTCTTTATCGGAAACTGTCATTTGTGTTCATCTTTATCATTGAAGCCGGCTAAGTGCGTCATTGAAAACCGGACAAATGTCAAACCATTATCTGATCCCAACGTCATATGGCCAGATTTTATGTGTTTCCTGAAATGCCAGTTCAAATAAAATGTAAAATATTTTATTCAGAAAAAAAAATGGGTGGCAATGAAAATAAAAATCAACTTGTGAATGGTTCTAAAGTTGTAAAACGTTCGCATGTTATAAACGGTTCTAAATTTATAAGCGGTTATTTTTAAAGAAGGTTCACTCATCAAAAGCATGCCAAATCAATAATAGTTTGTTTTTTTCAAAAACTCATTTTTCTGTCTTTCTCCGACATTGAAACGTGAGGTTAATTTTAGGCAAGTTTGTCATGGAATGTATTTTCTTCTTTGTGGCCTCCAGTAGTCTCTTTAAACTTTACTTTCAACATTAATTAAACAGCAATCAAGCATTTCTCCTAATGATAAACGGAATTTATATGCACCGTCAATAAAATATATGTTTTATTAAGGATATGGATGCTTTACAATGAACGCATTAACACACAATTTATAGGTGTTACTATTCTTACGTGTCAGCGCTGTGAGCCATGCTCCTTGCTGGGTAACTAACTGCGCTATATAAATTATCTAATTACCAATTAATATTTTTATAATTATTACGTGTCAGATCTCATCGATTGGCGTTCCCGTCGTCCTCTCTCCGAACCTACAGTTCCAAAATATAACGAAATGCTTACCTATACACGCCAGTAATGTTCCCTTTAAGTTGCGCGGCCGCGGCATATATCTTACCGACCTCGCGCAGCAGTTTAGAATTACTGCGCAGGAAATTTTGTAAATAATATTGCACAAAAATTTGATGCTGTGCGACTTTGCTCACGTTTTATTTTTACTCTGCACACGAACCACAAACCGTAAAGAGAACATTAGCCCAACAGTCACATACGGGGATTTATTTAAACAGGAGACTCTACAGAGCATTTTTAACACAAAGCCGCAACAGAGCAATGATAGAGAAAAATAATAACAAATGTCACACGTAAAAACTATCGCCAAAGTAAATAATTGAATCAATTGGCAAAGCTCGAGCTCATATGGGAATAAGGAAAAAAATAGGAAGTGCTATGTTTTGTGATGACTGGGGTGCGGGCCAGGCTGTAATGACGTCATTATGTGATCTCCACAGGCCGGTGGACACGTCCAGTTGTATCTTTGGTGCCTGGGAGTCGCTGTTACTGGAGACAGAGCTAGACGCACAGGTAAATACGCGTCAGGTCAAAGGTCATTGTGATTTGATGGACATGTAAACGCACGTCAGGCCAAAGGTCATTGTGATTAGATACACAGATAAACACACGTTAGGTCAAAGGTCATTGTGATTTGATGCACAGGTAAACACACGTTAGGTCCAATGTCATTTTGATGTGATGTACATGGAAACAAAAGTTAGGTCAAAGGTCATTGTGCTTAAATGCACAGGTAAACACGAGTTAGTCCCATGTCATTGTGATTTGATGCACAGGTAAACACACGTTAGGTCAAAGGTCATTGTGATTTGATGCACAGGTAAACGCACGTTAGGTCAAAGGTCATTGTGATTAGATGCACAGGTAAACACACGTCAGGTCAAAGGTCATTGTGATTTTATGCACAGGTAAACATACGTTAGGTCAAAGGTCATTGTGATTTGATGCACAGGTAAACACACGTTAGGTCAAAGGTCATTGTGTTTTGATACACGGGTAAACACAATTGGTCACATGTCTTCGTGTTTTAAGCATGACTTTTAAAAAAAAATATCTTATCTAAACTCCATAAGTCAAATTCACCACGTGACTAAAAATTTTAACCAAAAAGTTCGCTGAAGTCTGTAAAAAGAGGTTGTTCGGATGTACTGGTAAAATATTAATTATTACAATTAGAATTAATTCAATTTTATGAGTTTAAAGCTAAAATGTCACATTTGATCTATTTAATTCTAACTGTAGAATTATGATTTGGTTTTGCGTGTTCTTGGAAAATTCTGTAATTATAGAATAGGTCCTTTTCATTCAATGTCTTTCAGAGAATTGTTGGGAAGAAAAATGCGTTTCGCCCATGGAAAGTAAATACATTTTGCGATAACTGGGCTGTATAATTATTTTCGTTTATATTTTACAAGTTAAAAAAAATACGAAAAAACGTTATTTTCCAACCGAATGTCTTTGGAGAACTATTTTTAAATTTTAGTAATGAACGCATTAAAATTTAATTTGTGAAAAAACCACTTTGCTACAAATTTCTGTTAGCAAGAAGTTGAATAGTTTGCTTTAGTTTATGCCTCTCTACATATTTTATCATTGTTGTTATTGGTAACGTTTTGCCAGAAGGGATTGGATGTTGGTTATTATGTTAAGTTTTAAAAAAAAAACCATTGTGTAAATGTATTGGTAAGATTGTGTAAGATGGTAGATAAACATAAAGATTGCCTTACCCCGAAGTTTCTGTTGCTCCTATTGGAACATTTTCTAGGAAGTGAAAAGGTTTCTTTAAAGATGTGAAATATAGTTTTATATTGTAAGGTCGTGTTTTGTAATTTTAAATTTTCCAGCGATTATATCTGTAAGGCTGATTATAATTCTCTTGCTTTGTCGATATCATTTTCGCCTATTTTGGATTAATGTAGATTTTGACAATGCTTTTGGGAGTAATTTGCTTTAATATAACTAGGGTAAAAAAATGGAATGAAAAAAAATGATTAAGTTATTTTTTAATGTACAAAATTTTTCATTGAACAAATGATCAACTTTTTAAATACATGTATGTTAGTTGAAAATGCCATCCAATTACTGAAGTGGCCTTGAACAGTTTTAGCATAAATTTCCCAACTACCATCTTTATATAAAGCACAAATTTAAAGAAAAGAAAATGTTTATGGAGTGAGTATTAACAAAGCTTGTGGAATCCATACCACGAAGGCATCGCCATGTCTGCGACCCACTAACAGCCGCACAGACTTTTCAAACTTTTAGTGAAATTTGAGACGTTTACTTCAAATATTTTTAGTTTTTGTGTTCACTTTTTGAAAAAAAAGACACATCAGTTTTTTAAAGATATATATATATATATANTTTATGTGGACAAAATCTAGGGCCAAACGAGCGGGCTTTTAAACGAGGATATACGGTAATTGTCTTTCAAGACGTTTAAACGTTACTTCAAGGATTGACACGTTTTACTTACATCGTTAGACACAAGTGGTATTGGTAATGATCACATCTTTACTTACACATTCAGATTTTGGTAATGATTAAATTAAAAATTATATATTAGTTTTTCAATAAAATTGCCTGATTTGAAGCTGAGAAAGCTAGAATAGCAATTAAAAGAAAATATTTAAAAAAAAAAATATTTCATAACAAGAGTAATTCGATTATTTTTCACTCAAACTTTTAATACAACAAGCATATAATCTGTAATGACCTTAACAACAGTACGTGTAATACCTGAAATGACCTTAACACCAATAAGTGTAATACCTGAAATGACCTTAACACCAATAAGTGTAATACCTGAAATGACCTTAACACCAATAAGTGTAATACCCGAAATGACCTTAACAACAAAAATAAGTGCAATACCCGAAATGACCTTGACAAAAATAAATGTAATACCTGAAATGACCTTAACAACAACATTAAGTGTAATACCTGAAATGACTATCAAACAATCAGTACTTTTTTCTTCTTAAGGCGCACATGGACGCCGCTGGGCTGCTGGTTAAGAATGTTTATCGGCCCTTACAGGAAGTGGCGTCACACAAAAACAGACAGGCGGACATGTTGTCGTCTTTCCGGGAGAATTTTGAATCAGTTCTTGGTGAGGCAATAAGGGAAGTAAGCCAGGTAAGTAGGAAAAATGAGTGTTGTTAAATGTTAATCGGAAGGAAATCCGATGATCTGTTTTGAAAGCGACAATCGGTTTTAAAATTTCCCAAACCGATAATCGAGATTAATTTGTTTGTTTTTTTAAAAAAATCAGTTCCGTACTGAAGATTTCAAACAATATTCGACCAAAATTTTATTTCCGCATTTGCTGACATTTCCGTGCAGTGTGTTTGTTATTAATACATTAATTGTTTGGCAAAAAGTGTGACGTCATTCAGTTCATTGTTGTCCGAAAATGACAAAATATAGACGTAATAAATGCAGCATGTATTGTCGAAGACATGATGTAGGCTAGACGTAAAATGCAATCCCCCACATTACGTTTTGAGTGTGACATCATTTCGTTATTTGCACCGTTTTCACACCATCTTCGCCAGCTGTAGAAATAGCTCTATGTGGGCAGCCATTTTCTTAATTGCACCGTTTTCACACCATCTTCGCCAGCTGTAGAAATAGCTCTATGTGGGACGCCATTTTTTTAATTGCACCGTCTTCACACCATCTTCGCCAGCTGTAGAAATAGCTCTATGTGGGACGCCATTTTCTTAATTTAACGAAGCCTGTCACGTCATTTCGTTATTTGCACCGTTTTCACACCATCTTCGCCAGCTGTAGAAATAGCTCTATGTGGGACGCCATTTTCTTAATTGCACCGTTTTCACACCATCTTCGCCAGCTGTAGAAATTGCTCTATGTAAGACGCCATTTTCTTAATTTAACGAAGCCTGTCACGTCATTTCCTTATTCCACGTCATATTCGCCTTATAAATATATATTTCTATTAGGGGTTTACCGTATTCAAATTTTCGGATTAAGCCGGATTTGTGAAATGAAATCTGTCCGGGGCCGAAGCCGGAGCCGGATTTGTAAAAGTGGCCGGATCGCGGATTGGTTGGCGCTGGAGCCGAAATCCGGTACATCGCTAATTTCTATGAAGTCACAGGTAAAATCGGTTAAAAATCGGATTTGCATAACTGAAAATCGGTTTGTCAAAAAAACAAACAAACAAACAAACAAACAAACAAACAAAAAATAAATAATAAAATTAAAAAAAAAAAAACAACGATTAACTACAAAATTTTACACGTATTTTTTTTTAAAAAATAACTTTTCATTTTCTTTTCTTCTTAAATTCAATATTCAATTCCTTCGTTTATTGTTACAGAAAAAGCGATGTAATGCGGGATTTAATACTTGAAAATGTGTTTAATAAATTAAATGACAAGGTTAACGAAACTAATCTCTCAAATTACCAGAATGGACTTTACAGTTAATACTAGTTTTAAAGACGCCTTTATGTGGACAAAATCTAGGGCCAAACGAGCGGGCTATTAAACGAGGATATACGGTAATTGTCTTTCAGGACGTTGAAACGTTACTTCAAGGATTGACAAGTTTGACTTACATCGTTAGACACAAGTGGTATTGGTAATGATCACATCTTTACTTACACATTCAGATTTTGGTAATGATTAAATCTTTACTTACACATTCAGATATGTGTAATGATCACATCTTTACTTACACATTCAGATAGCGATAATGATTACATCTTTACTTACACATTCAGATTAAATTTGATATTGAAAAAAAAAAATTTTTTTTAAAATTCTGGACGATTTGTTTTTCTAAAGACAATGGACAACGGGCATCTTGATGTTTTTAGTTGACAGCTTGTCATTTCAGGACGCTCAAAAGTCCACGTCCAAGGACAGAATGTTTATAATTCAATCCCGTTAATAATATTTTTAATTAAGGATTAACGGATTTTATCTTTTGTCCGTTATTTTTTGTTTTTTGTGAAAAATTAATTTTTAATTTGTTTATTTTTTGATAGCACAAAATAATCAGTCAAGTTTTGAAATTCAAATAATTTTTAGTGAACAACATTCAATGGGAGGAGCCGGGAAGGGGGGGGGGGAGAGGGGATCTTATCTCTGATCTGAAATTCGGTCATGAATAGTTATGACATAAAAACTTGACGCTTATTTTAAATTTTTAATTAAAAAAAAAAACATTTTCAATTTTAGTAATTAGCGATAAGTCTATCAAATGTTCATAAATTTTATCAAGACACTCTATTCATATAGTCCCTCTAGTGTTTATTTGGTGAAGAAATCAAGTGAATCTTTTATTAGCTCGTATTATTTTATATTTGACAACTTTAAGAAATGTGCGGTAACTGTTGCATGACACAATTTCATGTCGAATTCACAAGATTACTTCCCTTATTTAAATCTTCTCATATGTTTAAAATGTATCGCTAGTGTAGACTGTAGACCAATCACCTTGTTTTGTCTTATCTATTATTGGGTCCACAGACCATTCCGGCCTGTTGGCAAGTGATGCAGCGTTCACATGCCACGCCTATGAGGGTTCCACGCATTACCCAGCCGCCTAACTAGTGTTAGGTACCCATTCGGAGCTGGGTGGACTCAGGGACGCCTTAGTCCCCGGGAACAAATCATTGCCTTCACATGGATTCGAGCCCGTGACCATCGTTACGCCAGCCGAGCGCGCATGCCACTTGACTACCATGCGTTATAATCCTATTTATGTACTCTTGTCTTTGCGTCACTAGGTAATCTTATCTTTACAGTCATAGATACGATTAACAACATTATTTATTTATTTATTTTGTAATCTTATAAAGCGCAATACAACAGTTTACGGCTCGGCTTAATGCACTGGGTAAACATTTCTAGCAACTAGAGAAAACACATTGCATTCTCAATCTTCCTACACATAGATACATACACAGCACTAGAGGGGCCGTCCATAAATGGCGTCACGCACCAAGTGGGGGGGGAGCGGTTCCAATATTTGTGACGATTAAGAATGGGAGGGGGAGGGGAGTTTTAGAATTTTGACGTCACGTCAAAACACGCTGCTCTAAGTGAAAGTTCCAATTAAATATTCGATTTCTTACTATTTATTTTTATGACATTTTACATGGTTTCGAGCGTGTTACGAATGCAGCTTTAAACTAAGTACATACTCAAATGACAATAAAGTGATTTGAAACATGTTTCTTTTCAAATAGAAAATACTTCTTTGGGGAGCGGGGGATCCACAGCTAGGTGACGTCATATTGGAGGGGGGTCTAAGTTTTTGTGACGAAGTGTGACGAGCAGGGAGGGGGTTAAAAACGTCCCAAAATCACGTGACGTCATTTATGGACGGCCCCATATACAATTGTTCAGACATGGACGAGTAAACGTCATAGACTGGTAGTTTGATGGAGCGAGACCAGCGAACCACATCACCTGTCCACAACATCACCTGTCCACCACATCACCTGTCCACCACATCACCTGTCCACCACAACACATGCCTACCACATCGCCTGTCCACCACATCAAATGTCCACCACATCACCTCCCACCACATCACCTGTCCACCACATCA
Source organism: Radix auricularia (assembly GCA_002072015.1). NCBI lineage: Eukaryota > Metazoa > Mollusca > Gastropoda > Lymnaeidae > Radix > Radix auricularia. The sequence goes on along the minus strand of MUZC01000525.1, from coordinate 857,814 downwards.
CATGTCCACCACATCACCTCCCACCACATCACCTGTCCACCACATCACCTGTCCACCACATCACCTGTCCACCACATCACCTCCCACCAATCATCTGTACACCACATCACCTGTCCACCACATCACCTCCCACCACATCACCTCCCACAACATCACCTGTCCACCACATCACCTGTCCACCGCATCACCTGTCCACCACATCACATGTCCACCACATCACATGTCCACCACATCACCTCCCACCACATCACCTGTCCACCACATCACCTGTCCACCACATCACATGTCCACCACATCACCTGTCCACCACAACACCTGTCCACCACATCACCTCCCACCACATCGCCTGTCCACCACATCACATGTCCACCACATCACCTCCCACCAATCACCTGTACACCACATCACCTGTCCACCACATCACCTCCCACCAATCACCTGTACACCACATCACCTGTCCACCACATCACCTGTCCACCACAACACATGCCTACCACATCGCCTGTCCACCACATCAAATGTCCACCACATCACCTCCCACCACATCACCTGTCCACCACATCACCTGTCCACCACATCACCTGTCCACCACATCACCTGTCCACCACATCACCTGTCCACCACATCACCTCCCACCAATCACCTGTACACCACATCACCTGTCCACCACATCACCTGCCCACCGAACTGGTCACCTCGACAAAAAAGAATGTCTTGAGCATTGTCCCAGAGTTACTATGGTCATGAGACCGTTCGTTGTCAGGGGCGATGTGAAAATGTCCGTCCTTACATTTCCTCACCCCAACATAATATGTAATCTTATTTTGAAAGACAGATTAACAACATAAACCTAAACAGATAGGATTAACAACATAAACCTTAAAAGAGAGGATTAACAACATAATCCTAGACATTGATAGGATTAACAACATAACCTCAATAGAGAGGATTAACAACATAATCCTAGACATTGATAGGATTAACAACATAAACCTAAACAGAGAGGATTAATAACATAAACCTAAATAGAGAGGATTAGCAACATGATCCTAGACATTGATAGGATTAACAACATAAACCTTCACAGAGAGGATTAACAACATAATCCTAGACATTGATAGGATTAACAACATACATAAACCTTCACAGAGAGGATTAACAACATAATCCTAGACATTGATAGGATTAACAACATAAACTTAGGTAGAGAGGATTAACAACCTAAACCTAGACACAGAGGATTAACAACATAAACCTTTGTAATGTGATCTTGACAGACAGAGATATGACTAAGAATATAGGCCTAATTCTTTGCCTCATCTCCGCAGGCAGAGTCCACGTACCACAGTTCCTTCCAAGGATTCGCCAGCCTTACAGATGGTTCCACCGTGGACAGCGAGCAGGTCAGAGGCCAGCTGCACAACTCACACAACGACTACATCCTCAAGATACGGGCAGCTAACAGGACGGTGGACGAGTTCAACTCGTGTCTTCCTCAGATCCTGGAGGTCAGTGTTTTAGTGCTGGGGTCAGTACTTCTGTCACCATGTTTTAGTGCTGGAGTCAGTACTTCTGTCACCATGTCATAGTGCTGAAATTAGTACTTCTGTCACAATGTTATAGTGCTGGAGTCAGTACTTCTGTCACCATGTCATAGTGCTGAAATTAGTACTTCTGTCACCATGTTATAGTGCTGGAGTCAGTACTTCTGTCACCATGTTATAGTGCTGGAGTCAGTACTTCTGGCACCATGTTTTAGTGCTGGAGTCAGTAATTATGTCAATAAACATGAATTAAATTAACATTAAAGTCTACCTATAACATTTTTAAATTTTTGAGTGAACTTAAAATTAGCCACCTTGTGTACTGTGTACACAAAATTAAGCTGCTCCATCAATATACATACATCAAACAAAAGTTGTTTTTTAAAATTATTTTTTAAAGCACCACCATGGAAATAAATTATTATTTTATTTTTGCAAAGTTTTTTTTTATCATTTGAGAAGTAGAATATAGGGAATTACCATTTTTGTATTCCAAAAATATTGAACGGTCATTTTCATATTGCAACAATATTGAATAAACTTTTTGGGCATTCGCACAATTTTGAATGACAAATTTGATTTTACAATTATATTGCTTGACTATTTCAATATTTCAGGAACTTGAAGAGATTTATATCGATGCTGTTATATTGTTTGAAGATTTCAATATTTCAGGAACTTGAAGAGATTTATATCGATACTGTTATATTGTTTGACTAATTCAATATTTCAGGAACTCGAAGAGATTTATATCGATACTGTTATATTGTTTGACTATTTCAATATTTCAGGAACTTGAAGAGATTTATATCGATACTGGTAACACGATTAACGTTGCCATTGAGAGTCACGCGTTGCTGCTTCTTACCAAGGTAGACAATTGTATTTGATGGTGTATCTTTTGTCATTTATTTATGGGCTGATTAAAAATTAAATCTATGAAAATATCTCTCTCTCTCTCTCCCTCTCTCATTTTGCCTTTCTATCTATCTATATCTATCTCTCTTTCTTTCTCTCTCTCTTTCTCTCTCTCCCTCGCTCTCTCTCTTTTTCTTTTATTTCCTGTCTCGTCTTCTTTCTCTCTCCTTCTCTCGTTCTATCTCTCTCATTCTCTCTCCCTCTATTTTTTTTCCTATCTTTTCTCTTTGTCAAACACGCTTTCTTCCTTCTTTTAATTTCTTTGTTAATTTCTGAATCTCAAACTCTCTGTGTTATTCCATGTTCCTTGATTTTTAAAAAGTTTTTCACTTTCTTTTGGTCTCCCTCTCACACACCCACCCACCCTACCACGCCCATTAACCCACACAGACACACACACCTACCCACCCACACACACAAACATACCCACGGCTTAAATACGTTTACTTTTATCTCAAGTTATAGCACCTTCCTGAATAGCTTAGGCTTATGGCTTCTATTTTTTACAGTCAGCTTTTTTTTTTTTTGGCATGCCTGACCAAACAGAAAACTAAAATTTAGGTCTCAGTCTCACACATTTATGCTTTTATAAGAATTTTAACTTCGTTAAAGGTGGGTCGGTTTTTATAATCTTAATAGTCCAAACCTTTAATTATTTCATTTACTTAACAGAAACTGTAAATAATTGAAAACATTTCTTCATTTTAAAATCTTTTTTTTTTCTCCCAATAAATGTGAACACATATTTTAAAAAGAAAGTGATGAGATTTGATTTAAACGTTTATCTATCCACGTCCAATCTTGAAATTAAATATTGATATTCTGTGTTAAGATTCATTCTTCTACGATTTTCTCAACGTAAACTATTGGAAGCTATTTATTCCCTTTTCTTCCTGTTAGAAAATAATTATAATTAAAGAGCTCAGTGAAGAAAAGAACTGAATAAAAACCTCAATGTTCACTGTAGCATAGCGGAAAACAAGGCTATTCAAAAATAATACCATGAAATGTTTCCGCTCATAGCAGTGTCAACAATTTGAAATGTTTAAGCTCATAGCATTAGTGTAAATAATTTGAAATGTTTAAGCTCATAGCAGTAGTGTAAATAATTTGAAATGTTTAAGCTCATAGCAGTATTGTAAATAATTTGAAATATTTAAGCTCATAACAGTAGTGTAAATAATTTGAAATGTTTAAGCTCATAGCAGTAGTGTAAATAATTTGAAATGTTTAAGCTCATAACAGTAGTGTAAATAATTTGAAATGTTTAAGCTCATAGCAGTAGTGTAAATAATTTGAAATGTGTAAGCTCATAACAGTAGTGTAAATAATTTGAAATGTTTAAGCTCATAACAGTAGTGTAAATAATTTGAAATGTTTAAGCTCAAAGCAGTAGTGTAAATAATTTGAAATGTTTAAGCTCATAACAGTAGTGTAAATAATTTGAAATGTTTAAGCTCATAACAGTAGTGTAAATAATTTGAAATGTTTAAGCTCATAGCAGAAGTGTAAATAATTTGAAATGTTTAAGCTCATAACAGTAATGTAAATAATTTGAAATGTTTAAGCTCATAGCAGAAGTGTAAATAATTTGAAATGTTTAAGCTCATAGCAGTGTAAAGAAATTGAAATGTTTAAGCTTATAAACAGTGTCAACAATTTTAAATGTTTTTCATGTTCAAGTGTGTATTGTGTAGTGTGTAGAGTGTAGTGTGTAGTATGTAGATGATGATGATGAGTGCATTCCTTGCTATTAACAGGCCGACGAGCAACACAAGAGATACGAGGACCAGCTGAGGGTCTGTCGACTGGTCAGCCCTCACCAGGACATCAGCCTTTTCGTCAGGGCCACCCTAGGAGAGATCCCGGCCTTGACCTCTCCGGTACCTCATCAGGTGTTCAAGCCTGCCATGACTTTAACGGCTGACGTCCAGGTACCTCTGACTGTCCTATTTAACTATTTGGTAATTAGTGATTCGCATAGTAGGAACCCTAATTTGAAAACAGAGGCGGACCCAGCAATATATAATTTTTTTACGTATGGCTGAGATATTTAAGTGTAAGTTTTGTACTGCACAGTATACAATTGCCCCTTTTAACACGGTTATCTGAGGCACAAGTTCCTCTCAGACATGAGTGGTTGCCCTACTTGCCCCACATAAAAAACACTGTTAAAAAATAAATTAGCTTGTGCGGATCTAGAATTGACATTACATCGTTCATCTAGAAATAGACCATCTTAAATGTCTTTAGCTCCATGCAATGCTTGTCTACAACTGTTTTAGCTCCTTATAATGTATGTCTACAACTGTATTTAGCTCCATATAATGAACAACTGTCTTTATCTCCATAAACTGTATGTCTACCACTGTTTTAGCTCCTTATAATGTATGTCTACAATTGTCTTTAGCTACTTATAATGAACAACTGTTTTAGCTCTATATAATGAACAACTGTCTTTAGCTCCATAAACTGTATGTCTACCACTGTATTTAACCACATATAATGAACAACTGTCTTTACCTCCATAAACTGTATGTCTACCACTGACCACTGTATTTAACCACATATAATGAACAACTGTCTTTACCTCCATAAACTGTATGTCTACCACTGTTATTATAATGAACAACTGTCTTTAGCTCAATATAATAACAACTGTCTTTAGCTCCATATAATAACTGTCTTTAGCTCCATATAATAATAAATGTCTTTAGCTCCATATAATAACAACTGTCTTTAGCTCCATATAATAACAACTGTCTTTAGCTCCATATAATAACAACTGTCTTTAGCTCCATATAATAACAACTGTCTTTAGCTCCATATAATAACAAACTGTCTTTAGCTCCATGAACTGTATGTCTACCACTGTTACCAGCACACGCTCTGCAGCCAGCTAATACACGATCGCCTCACTGAAGAGAATGTTGCCAGTAAACGAACACAGCTCCAGTCGCAAGGGATGAGCATAGCCATCAACATGAAACAGAACCAGGACATCATAGGAACACTCAGTAACATCTGCCAGAGGTGAGTGCTGCTATAGGAATGGGGGTGTCTGCCAGATGTGAGTGCTGCTATAGGAATGGGGGTGTCTGCCAGATGTGAGTGCTGCTATAGGAATGGGGGTGTCTGCCAGATGTGAGTGCTGTTATAGGAATGGGGGTGTCTGCCAGAGGTGAGTGCTGCTATAGGAATGGGGGTGTCTGCCAGATGTGAGTGCTGCTATAGGAATGGGGGTGTCTGCCAGATGTGAGTGCTGCTATAGGAATGGGGGTGTCTGCCAGAGGTGAGTGCTGTTATAGGAATGGGGGTGTCTGCCAGAGGTGAGTGCTGTTATAGGAATGGGGGTGTCTGCCAGAGGTGAGTGCTGCTATAGGAATAGTGTCTCTGTCAAAGGTAAGTGCTGTTACATGAACTGAAGTGTCTGACAATAGTAACAGTGCTACATGGGTCTTAATGTCAAACAATGTGGTAATGTCTGCCGATGTTTCAAAAGTATTAAGCTCAGTAGCACTTTCTGAGAATCGTGGAAATAAAAAATAAATTCCTGTGTCTTCTGGAAGGAGGAAAAAATGATTCAGGATCGTTTTGAGGTCACAGTAATTTAGCCAGACAATTCTTTTAATTGCCCTAGAATAATGGGGCCTCAATTATGCTAACGAGTCATGATCATTATTTTATTTTTCTGTATGATGATATGGTAATATAAACGTTTTTCCCGTCTATATGCATGACGGTGACTTAGTTCGAAATGTTGGCCCGAGTCCTTCCATTCTATCAGGATCTACATTTTGGCTTTTTATGCGATTTTTTTTATTTGCTGTATTCAGTGCTATGGTAAACATGGCTCAAATAAATTTAACCATAACTGAATGATAAAAATGTTGTGATGTTAAGGGGATAAGTTCTCATATTTTCAGTCGAACGACCCCCAAGTTGATCACAAGACAAACCAGAGGAGGTGTCATATTTCCTATACCATGATATGCAATTTTCTTTTTCTTTAAATCAATAGTTCACCTTAACTTTATAGGTGATGTTCAGAGAATGAAAACAGTAAATGGTTAAAGTTTTCAGTAGTGAATTAGATTACGATATTTATAACCGATGCATTGATCCCAAAGATAGAAAGTTAAAATTAACTGGTGTTGGTATTGTGCTCAGTGGCGTCGCTAGGGGGGTGCGGAAGGGGCGGGCCGCCCCGGGTGACACCATCAAGGGGGTGACACCAGACCGTGAAATTCTATATATTCCCGTTATCTGGCACTGGAAAACTCAGAGGATTTCTATGGGTTAAATCATGAGGGGGTGACACCATGAGCTACCACCCCGGGTGACACCAAGAGCTACCGCCCCGGGTGACACCAACCCTAGTGACGCCTCTGATTGTGCTAGAAGGTTTAGACCAAAAAAAAAAAGAATCCCGAATATGAAGTTGATCAGCAATTAATAGACTTTGCGTTTTACGAGCATAGGTGTAACTATGTTGTTGTTTTTTTTTTGAGGAACTTAGACTCCACTAATAGATTGCACAAGTAACAAGCATGAATTAAATATGTAGTTGGCGAATGTAGACTCAAATACGAATTCGACTTGTCTTACGACAACCATAAGTATAACACAGGCTAAGATTTGAAAACGTTTTATTAAATGATGGTCAAATTTTCTCATCGACTGGGGGAACCAGAGGCGTAACATTATAGTAGTTCCTAATTTTATTATCTTTGTCTGATTGTCAAGAAAGATAACCACCTGTTTTTGAAGCAAGCTGATAGCAAACACCTCGAGATGGAAGTGGCGAGTACCGTAACTCAGATACTATTTTATTTTCGTTAAATATAGTTAGACTTTTTGGGGTCCCACAACGGGAATTTTGGCGCGTTCTGCATTTTATTTAATACGTTACACTTCTTTTTTTTTAAAAATAATTCAAATGTATAAAATAGGATTATCTACGTTTATTGATTTTAAAAATTAATTTAATTATATATATGGGGCATTGAAACTATAACCAGTGGTGTCACTAGGGGGATTCGGTTTGGGCGGGCCGCCCCGGGTGACACTAACCCTAGTGACGCCCCTGACTATACCCATGTTTTTTTTTTTTAAAAAAAAACATCAACTTAAACGATATGTTCTTTACTTATAGTTTTTTACGAATTATATCTTGGATGTATCAAATTTATTCACATGTTTTGCGAAAAGTAACTCAAAGAATTTTTTACCGACACTATTTTAAAATGCAACATAATTATTTTTCTCTCATTTCCCTCCCTTTTGTTTATCCCTGTACTCATCAGAGCGTCTGTAAATCTTTCTTTGCGTAATGCATCTTATGAAATTCTAAATAATATTAATTTGTTATGACTGTTGTACAAACGCAGAATTGTTATAGAGATCCATTCGTACGCATGTACACACTTGGTCCAATCAATCTTTACGACAACCGCTGACTAAAACCATAAATTACACACTTGGTCCAATCAATCTTTACGACAACCGCTGACTAAAACCATAAATTACACACTTGGTCCAATCAATCTTTAGACAACCGCTGACTAAAACTATAAATTACACACTTGGTCCAATCAATCTTTACGACAACCGCTGACTAAAACTATAAATTACACACTTTGTCCAATCAATCTTTACGACAACCGCTGACTAAAACTATAAATTACACACTTGGTCCAATCAATCTTTACGACAACCGCTGACTAAAACTATAATTTCTAATTTCCAACAAAATTTCCTAAGTAAATTCAGCAGAGTTAGCCCTGTAGAAGAAATATGGAAGGAAATAAAAACAAAACTAAAAACCATAATGGATCAGAATGTTCCAACAAAAATAACTTCAAATAGAATTAATAAATGCTGGTTCAATTTTAAATTAAAAAAGTATTGCAAACTAAAGGAGAATTTATTTAAGAAATTTAAGGCTACCAATTTAGAAAGGTTACACAAAAAATACTTAAAAATTAAACACTTGACACAAAAACTTAGCCGTAACCTCCAAAATAATTATATAAACAATGTGATAACTAAAGATAACAATAAAAACTTATGGTCCTTTATCAAATCTAAAAAAATGGAGCCTTCAGGTATAGCCAACCTAAAAGGCTCAAATAATAAAACCTATAATGATAATGAAACTAAAGCTAATATCCTTAACAAATATTTTGCATCATCATTTTCTGCCTCAGGCGACAAGGAAATTTCAATAAATTTAAATAAATTGGAAGAAATAGGTAACATAACTGTAGATGAGATAGGTATACATTCACTCCTAAAAAACTTAAAAATAAACAAAGCTACTGGCCCAGATGAATTACCTGCCCGGTTATTAAAAGAATTAAGCAATGAACTGTCCCCAATCCTTGTAGTTCTTTTTCAAGCCTCTCTAAACCAGGGTAAAGTGCCCCAGGATTGAAAATTAGCCAATGTAACGCCACTCTTTAAGAAAGGTGATAAGTCCTGGTAATTACAGACCTGTATCACTTACTAGTATCACATGTAAATTTACTGGAACACATAATATATAGCAGAATAGTTAACCACCTTGACAAATATAATGCCCTATGCCCACACCAACATGGCTTTAGAAAGAACAGATCATGTGAAACACAATTGATAGGCCTAATAGATGATCTATCAAAAGGCTTAGATAATAATAATACAATATTACTAGACTTCTCAAAAGCATTCGACAAAGTTCACCACCTTAGTTTACTCAAAAAACTTAAATACTTTGGAATCTCAGGTCCCTTACATCACTGGATCCAAGATTTCCTATTGGGTAGGGAGCAAACTGTAATAATTAATGGNTCTAAATCTACACCAATAAAGGTTAACTCAGGAGTTCCACAAGGAACTGTCCTAGGTCCCTTACTATTTTTAATTTATATAAATGACTTACCCAACAATATCTCAACAGGAACTAAAGTTAGGTTATTTGCTGATGATTGTATAATCTATAGAACAATCAAGTCAGAACAAGATAGCAAAATTTTACAAAAAGACTTAGATGAATTAATAAAATGGGAAACTAACTGGAGTATGTCCTTCCACCCAGAAAAATGTCAACTGCTAAGAGTAACAAAGAAAAAGAAACAAATAAATTCAAAATATTTCATTCATGGAAAAGAACTAACCCAAACTAAAGATGCGAAATACTTAGGAGTCATAATAAATGAGAAACTATCTTGGAATCCCCATGTCAATGAAGTTATTAAAAAATCAAACAAAACCTTAGGCTTTATAAAAAGAAACTTTTACAAATGTAACAAAGATATAAAACTAAAATGCTACCTCACCCTGGTGAGACCTATACTAGAATATGCATCTTCTGTATGGGACCCATCCACCAAAGAAAATATTGATAAGTTAGAACAAATCCAAAAAAGAGCTGCCAGATTCATTATTGGAGAATATTCAAAACTGACAAGAGTAACACCGTTAGTTAAATCATTAAACCTTGAAACACTAGAGGATAGAAGAACCAAGAGTAAATTAGTAATTATACATAAGGCAATTAATTCTAATTTAGAAATACAACACAAAGATAACCTAATACAACCCTCAAATAGACATAAAGTTAAAAACACCTTTCTTATTCCATATGCAAGAACAAACACATACAAGTTTTCTTTCTTTCCGTCCGGTATTCGGGCGTGGAATGGGTTGCCTGAAGAAACCAGAAAAGCCACCACTTTATCATCTTTTAAAACTCTAGTAAGAATACAGGACTAAACACAAACCATAGAAATACGTAGGACGCAATAATCTTCTGTACAGAAGGAGCGTCTGTAACATATAAGATAAATTACACACTTGGTCCAATCAGTCTTTACGGCTGACTAAAACTATAAACTTGGTACACACTTGATCCATTCAGTCCTTAAGCAAATGACTGAATAAAACTATTAATGTACACTTGATTTAATTAGTGTGTACGCAAGCGACTGACTAAAACTATAAATGTACACTTCATTGAATCAGTGTGTACGCCAGAAACTGACCAAAACTAAATGTACACTTGATTTCATTCCGTGTGTACGACAGCGACTGACTAAATCTATTTGAACTCCTGTAGGAAATAAAGAAGAAGAGGGAAAGAGTTTCCATTCTGACGTTTAACCAAGATGTCGAAACTATTTGCGCAAGCGACGGTTATTCCGAAGCGTGGTTAATTGAATGCAGGTGAGAAAAGGAATTGGGGTGGGAGGGGTATGAGGGGAATGAATAGCCTGATTAGTGGTACTTTTTGAGTGTCTTTGATGGGTGTGTTGATGGCAATATGATGTACTTATCGTGTGTCTTTGATGGGTCTGTTGATGCCAATATGATGTACTTATTGTGTGTCTTTAATGTGTATGACGTGTGCCTATTTGATCGACTTCTATATATTAAGATAGAATTTTGGTGTCTCCACATGATCTACTTCTAGTGTGTCTTTGATGGGTCTGTGGAGTGTCTATATGACGTTCATCTTGTGTGTCCTTGTGCTGTATGTGGTGGGCCCATATGGTGTACTTCTTGTGTGTCTTTGATGTGTATGTGGTGGGCCCATATGATGTACTTCTTGTGTGTCTTTGATGTATATATGTTGGGCACATATGATGCATTTCTTGTGTGTCTTTGACGTGTATGTGTTGGGCTCATATTATGTACTTCGTGTGTGTCTTTGATGTTTATGTGGTGGGGCCGTATAATGTACTTCTTGTGTGTCTTTGATGTATATGTGGTGGGCCCATATGATGTACTTCTTGTGTGTCTTTGATGTGTATGAGGTGGGGCCGTATGATGTACTTCTTGTGTGTCTTTGATGTGTATGTGGTGGGGCCGTATGATGTACTTCTTGTGTGTCTTTGATGTGTATGTGGTTGGGCCGTATGGTGTACTTCTTGTGTGTCTTGTTAAGTCGATGCTGTAATGAAAAAAGGGCAGCTATATTTTAAAAATGATAATGCTGGTCATTTTGTAACAATCCAAATAGGTCTCATTCTTATGCTTCCACTGTTTATTCTCTCATTCATTGAGCTAATCTGAAACATGCCAAAGCTGTGGGGTCGGGGGGGGAGGGTGGGGAAGGGGGTTCAATATCATACAGTCAGTGGTTCATATCAGGAGTTAGTTAGAATCTATCAGCTGTAATGACGTCACTGAATGATGTAAACATGAATGAATTTCTTAATGTGCCCATTTTAATCCAGGCTTTTAAGCTTGGCGAGTCGAAGTCGCGAGTCAGTCAGTGGTGTCTGGCTCACGTTTTAATCTCTGAGTGAAGTGAGATCCTTGGAACTAACGAGTACATATGACGTCAGACAAGGAAGGCGCTCGTGGTATAATGCAATAACTAATTGTACAATATTGGTACCGCTACAACTTCAGCGATATACTCTTTGCCGGCTCGCATTAATATGAGAACTACTTCGCCAAGGTACACCTGCCTAGTCAGGGCTTCTCAAATTTTTATTGGACGTTTGTACTCCTGAAACAAGTCTGGTTCAAAAAACATAAATTTTATTTTTATTTATGCGACTGAAAGAACCATTCTTCCCTAACCACATATAACATGCGATGGTAAAAACTCTTGGAGTTTTTGAAATGTTTTATCAAACTTTTTGTGATATTCATTAAATTATCGTTATTTATTTATTTCGTTAATTGCAATATTGCAAAATGTCGTTATTTCTTGCAAGCTTCCCTCACACCCAGCAATCTTACAGTTTGAGAACTACCAATCTATGTCAGCTTGAGTAGCAAGTTTGCCAAAGAGGATAGACACCAGGCTGCGGGCCAGATTGTTCGCGATGTGTTACACAAAAATGACACGGCTATCGTTGTATCGTCCCATTGTTTGTTGTTAGGCCAAAGAGTAAAGTAAAAACTTCTTTGTTTCCTGGAGAATTCTCAGTGTGTTTTACTGCAGTAAGTATTTCAATGAAACTTTTTGATCGCCCTTAGTGTGCTTCATTCACTATGGCCACAATACTATTGTTAAACGGTCGTGTTGAAATAGAATTACATATCATCTGAAGTGAAGTACACAACAGATTGTATCGTAAGTTTATATGTGTATGTTTGAAACCTATAGGTTAGATTATCCTAGAAAGCCACCTATGTGCAAGGTGGTGTGGTGAAATCTAAATGAAAAGATTACATAGATGTGTCCTTGTTAAGAGTAAGTCCGGCTTTAGGCATGGGCAAACAAGACAGCCGCCTAGGGTCTCCGATTTGTCTCACCATTAGTGGGGGCTTCGCACAAGAATATTTCCATATTCTTGTTTTATTTTCCTATTAAAGTTAGGGCCACCAAATTCACTTCAAATAGGGCATTCAATTATTCCCTTAGGTCGGTTCTGTTAAGAAATTTAAAAACATTGCAGAAAACCAGACCCATTGTTACTTGTAAAAATAAAGACCCCCCCTCCCCCAACCAAAGAGAAAAAAATAATGTTTAGATGACTAATTTTTTTTTTTCCAATAGAGTAATTTGACGTTGTACGTCTCACAACAAACTCGAGAAATAACATTTTTATTTTAATGATTGTCTCACTATAACATTATCAAAGAAATCTGTAACTCAGATGTTTAACCGCTTAATTAGATTCCTTTTAAACTTCTTGGAAGTTGATATTTAAATAATTTCGTTTCACTGAGTGCATCATGTCTATTTTTCTTTTTAATTCTGCAAAAACTTTTGAAGCAACCAATCAGAAAGAAACATTCAAGCCACTAGGTTAACATTAAACGTACTTTTAATTTAAAAAAACAAAACACACAAAAAATACTATAAATAAAAGGATTAATTGTATAATTGAACCTCGAAAAACTATACATCTAATGTTTCACTTAGATTTATAGACAATTTTCAACAAATCAGTATTAATCATTAACATAGCGATCATAATTTGGTGCGAAAGCATTTTAACATTCATTGAGGTCGACACGTTGGGGCATTTTTGACAATGACAAGCATATGCGTCTAGTTGACTTCAGTACATTCGAATACAAAACAATCTTAGTTGTCTACCGTGTACAATCTCAAATCATTTTCTTAAAACCTCGACCGTTTCCTAATGTGTATCAATTTGTATTAACATCGTCATGGCAAGAAAAGAGATCTTGAAACTAAATCAGTGGTGAGGGGGGGTGGGAGTTGATGACCACAAATGTCAGCCATAGTTTGTAAGCCAATCGTTTCCATGGTAACAAAAAGAAATGTGGGGTTTCCAAAGACTGTGAAATATTTGTGTTTATCTTCAGTCATCTAAAGTTTTAAAAAAATATTTGAGAGAGACCACGTTTCTAATAAATCAAGAATTTGGGAAAAAAAAGTTACATTTCTTCCTCCCTCCCCCCCCAAAAAAAAAAAAAATAATAAATAAATAAATAAATAAAAATAATAATAATAAATAAATAATAATAATAAATATAAATAAATAAATAAATAAATAAATTTAAAAAAATATATTCCCCCCCCTATACAATAGCTGAATAAAGCATTGGATTATTGCTGCTCTAACCATATTATTGTAACGCGATACATTTACCTGAACCACTTTTTTGTACCGGGTAATTTTACTTCATTATACCTGAATCTTATGAATTATTTTTAAATTCTTTATATTAACTCGTGTTGTCTGCTTGCTTGCTTGCCGAAAAAAACTTTGGACAGATTTTTAACCTACTTCCCCGTATGCTGGCGAGCTGAAATATTGCAAGCACACTCGTGGCGAAGATAAAAATGATGTATCGAAATTTCAGATCGATCGAACTTACTGTAATTAAATTAATGAAATTTTAAATCATATCTATTTATCTCTATGTCGCTTGTTAAAATTTGTGCTCGAGTGTCGGGTGGCGGTGCGTATTATATTTAATGACTTTTTAAAAATGATTTCCTTTTGCGCTGTGCGGTGCGTATTATATTGACAATACTTTTGTAAAAATATATTTCCGATCTGTACATGTAAATGCTATTAACTGCTAATCTGTCTCGCCGTGCGCACTATGTTAAACATGTTTTTATAACCCTTTTCGCGTGATCAAATCAAGCTCGAATTTAGCAGGCAGACTGTAGGTATTTTTAAAACTATAAATCCTTAGTATATTTGAGACCTAACTAAAATTTTGGAAAAAAAAATTGGCGTTACAGTAAAAAAAACTTGTTTTTTTACGGGGCCTTTTTTTTTTTTATTATACCTTAAAATTTTGAATTTTGTTTGATTCGTGTAGTGTTCAATGTCCCTCTTTATTTGTTATCACAATTCTTAAAAACGTTAAATGTATTTCAATCTTAATATGGCCAGTAACATTAGGAAAAGTATCTCATATAGATAAGTCTAAATTAGCTTCAACAGGTACGTATCTCTCAATGTCTAATTTGAAGGGGGAAAAATAATTGAAAAAGGAAGCTGGAGAAGAAAAAATTAATTGAAAAATTCCGTTCTCAAAATACATTTCAATTAAATAATTTCCAAAAATAAAATTTATTCTAGGAGGGATAGGAGATAATGAGTTATTGGTTACGTTATCTTGTCAATATAAAAGTGTAGATATAAAAATGAGTGAGCGGATCAAATAATGTCAAAATAAAAAAAGTAAAGTGAGAAATTTAAAAAAATGCCTCGGGAGAACTGAGAAGATAGTTTAACATTCATTGGTATAAACTATAAAACGTAGTAATAAATTTAAAAATATAATAACATAAAATAATAATAATAATAATAAACTTTAAAATCTAACAAGTTCTAAATATATTTTACAGCTTCCTGTTTTGGGAAATCGGCCTTTGAACTTCGCATGATATTAAACAAAGTATAGATGGTGTAATAAGTAGTTTTCTCAAAAGAAAATTTGTGTGCGACTTGAGAGTATTTGAAACGTTCTTTTTTTTCCAGCATCGGGACCAAACAATCATTTATTTGTGTATTTTAATTACTTTTTAAATTTTAAAATCATAAAAATAAAAAAAAAAATATTTTTTTTAATTTAAGGGTTGGGGATGCGGTTGTTTTACAACGTGATATTTATTAATCCTATAGTTTATTTAAACAACTAAAAATTGAACATTGATGCAAATTATTTCCAAATAGCGCACTTGTCACAGCCAAAATCCATTGCTACTTGTAGCGATGTAGAGATCCTAAATCGTTATTTGTTTAGGTTAGGGGATTATAGAAGGCCGCTAGGCTACACATGCCATTAAAACAATCGTCTTAAAGTCAAAGCATTTTTTTAAAAGTCTAACTTTTTGGCTGAAGATCATAGTCGTTTGAAGTGTCGAAGTAAGACGAAGAATGACTAGAGAAGTATGAGTACAGGGTATAGAGTGTATGAGTACAAGGTGTAGAGAGTATGAGCACAAGGTGTAGAGAGTATGAGCACAAGGTGTAGAGAGTATGAGCACAAGGTGTAGAGAGTATGAGTACAAGGTATAGAGAGTATGAGTACAAGGTGTAGAGAGTATGAGAGTGTATGAGCAGAAGTGGTTGAGTCTAAAGCCGTAGAAGGTCATGTTGACATGAACGCTATATCGCTAATCGGCTTTAACCAATTTCCCACCATTCCTGCCTTGATATTGTGGTTATCTCTAGAATTTGTGATATATTCGCACAGCTGTGAACATCTTATGAACGTGTTGGCGGCCGAATGAGTCAAGAATGTTAATACAAATTGATAAAAATTGTCTGCTTTCAAAAATATCTCATTTAGCGCAATGGCGCAAGTTTTCATTATTAAGACCAATGACGTCAATGGGGGCCACGGCCTCTGCCAAGTGACGCCCACGCAAGAGTGCAAAGCCCAATAGAAAGCTCCATCGACGTCGCTTCTGCACGTTTCATTTAAATATGTAAGAAACTAAGAGATAAATAGACAACTTTATAGAGGGAGGCAAGTCTGTTTAGTTTACTGCGGAGAGTTCCTTACCGTAAGTAATTTAGTTCCTAGAGTTAATGATCGTGAGTTTTGTTTAGGTTAAGTTCTTTGCCTTTCGTACAGTGCGTTTTAGTTTTTCCACAACTGAAACCTAGAAGACCGGTTGGTGAAGCCGAATTTTTTGAAAATTAAAACAATAGATGCAATGTTGCTTTTGTTTCGATGAATATCATATCCTGAGTAAGTTTTAACAGCAGCTATAAATGGAATTAAAGTCAGGACTAGGCATGACTGTTTTTAGTCAACGTTTTTGGGATCATTGTGATCAATCTAAATTTACTTGAGCTCTCCTTCCCCATAACCTTATGGTCCACACCAGGTGGTTATAAAAACCGGCTTGTTCTCATTGCTGTCGTGTAACCAAGAATGTCTTCAAGAGCTGCCCTTTATATTTTTATTTTAAAAAAATAATTTTTTTTAATCTTCTGAAGGATAGAAGTCTCACAGACATTCTTACAAGAAGTAATCTTCCTACTATGAAAGGACATATTGGCCCCAGAATGTTGCAACCACAAACGTCGCAATTCTTATTCATAAGTGACTTAAATAGACAGCCGTGTTCTCCTTCTTGGGAAGTTCAAAGAGATGGCAGTTTTAGAGGCCTTAGTAGTTATTTTATTGAATTACATTAATTTTTTTATGTTCTTTTTTTTCATGGATTTTTTTTTTTTGGGGGGGGGGGGG
>MUZC01000525.1:821692-832271 GCA_002072015.1 Radix auricularia | reverse complement strand
CTATAGTAAGTCTCTCACTACAGTACTTCTCAAAGAATCCGTTCAATGCAATACTTTTCCTGTGGGCCATTTTGTTAAAAAAAATTAAACCGTGAATGATTTTAATTATGTTATGATTTCTTTTATTACAGCGTAACGTTAGAGTATCCAAATTTTAATGAAACATAATTACATCCAATATTGCTAGCTCTCTCAATCAAAACAATTCTTTTTTCATTCATGTTAAATGGGATATCGTAATTATTTGGTTTTTCGGGTGAAAGTTGATGTGAGGGAATAGACGAACGAAAGCCATAAGAACTGAAGTAAAAAAATCTTTATGTATCTCCCTTGGAGCAACAACTTGTAGCCCACAGCCGGATGGCACCAATACACATAGATTAGTACACACACACCACACATACACACCGAACACACAAACACACCACCCACACACACCAAAAACACACACCAAATACACACACACACCAAACACACACACATACCAAACACACACACCAAACACACACCAAACACACACACTAAACACACACACACCAAACACACACACACACAAACCTGAACACTACCAGTCATAATCTGTAACTTTAATGAGGAAATTAAAAGACTCAATCAAATTCTATTCTCCTATACATAGAACAGCTATTGATTCTCTTAAACCATTCTCTGAGGCTCATGTAGAACAGTTATTGATTCTCTTAAACCATTCTCTGAGGCTCATGTAGAACAGCTATTGATTCTCTTAAACCATTCTCTGAGGCTCATGTAGAACAGCTATTGATTCTCTTAAACTATTCTCTGAGGCTCATGTAGAACAGTTATTGATTCTCTTAAACCATTCTCTGAGGCTCATGTAGAACAGCTATTGATTCTCTTAAACCATTCTCTGAGGCTCATGTAGAACAGCTATGGATTCTCTTAAACCATTCTCTGGGGCTCATGTGTAACAGCTATTGATTCTCTTAAACCATTTTCTGAGGCGCATGTGTAACAGCTATTGATTCTCTTAAACCATTCTCTGAAGCTCATGTGTAACAGCTATTGATTCTCTTAAACAATTCTCTGGGGCTCATATAGAATATCTAATGATTCTCTTAAACAATTCTCTGGGGCTCATATAGAACATCTAATGATTCTTTTAAACAATTCTCTGGGGCTCATATAGAACATCTAATGATTCTCTCAAACAATTCTCTGGGGCTCATATAGAACATCTAATGATTCTCTTAAACAATTCTCTGGGGCTCATATAGAACATCTAATGGTTCTCTCAAACAATTCTCTGGGGCTCATATAGAACATCTAATGATTCTCTTAAACAATTCTCTGGGGCTCATATAGAACATCTAATGATTCTCTTAAACCATTCTCCGGTGCTCATATAGAACATCTATTGATTCCCTTAAACCATCTATTATCTCACACCATTATCTGAGACCCACATAGAACATCTATTCTCTCACACCATTAACAGAGGCCCACAAAGAACATCTCTCTCTCTCTCTCTCTCTCTCTCTCTCTCTCTCTCATCATTCTTTGAGGCTCACATACAACATCTATTCTCTCACACCATTCTTTGAGTTTAACATAGATCATCTCTCTCTCTCACACCATTCTCTGAGGTTCAAATAGAACATCCCTCTCACACCATTCTCTGGTGCCCACGCCCACATACAAGATCTATTCTCTCACACCATTCTCTGAGGTTCAAATAGAACATCTCTCTCACACCATTCTCTGGTGCCCACGCCCACATACAACATCTATTCTCTCACACCATTCTCTGAGGTTCAAATAGAACATCTCTCTCACACAATTCTCTGGTGCCCACGCCCACATACAACATCTATTCTCTCACACCATTCTCTTAAGCTCACATAATCCACTCTCTTCACAAATCTCAGTGGCTAACAGCTAGCATTAATTAACTCGTATTTAACTTCTTCCATACATACAGACGACATGTCTCTATATTTAGTTCCTACCCGACTAGGTGGGCGAGTGGTGGGTTACGATCCTTGCCAAGTCGGAGAGCTCTCTGGTACACTTCGTTCGGTTATTATCTTTTCCTTTTCCCACCTCCTCTTGATGAGTGGTTTTTCTTTTCTTCCCCCCCCCCCCCCCCCCACTTCACCATAACCAAAAAGGGGTGGGAAAGGAGGTTATGAAACGTGTGATGCAAACTTCGCGTTATGAAGGTGGTTGATGTTGATGTTTGGGTACATGTGGTTGAATACTGTGCGAACACTTTTCGTTTTAGGATATAGCGCCAAGCTTGTCGTGTGTGCCAGATGGTGTAATAGAATAAGGTAACGTCGAGTACATTGTCGTATTAGAAACGAGTTTTCAGAAGATATGTTTTTTTTTTGTAGTTTTTTTTTTTATTGTGACAGATATTTAACAAGAAACACAAACCTCACTATGCTATGGTGTGAAATTTGAATATCAGCCATTTCTTGAACATGCGAGTCATTTCTTGATGATATCCGTCACTGTGTCTAAAATAGTGCTGTAATAATTGTGTATTTTCCCCATCTGTTGTATAGACGTTGTATGTTAAAAACTTTCAACTTTGCTAATAATCTCGCCAATCTCCAGCAATACTTTTTTTTCCCTTAATTTACGTTATCTATGTTCCTGAGCAAGTTTTGCGTGAATCTTATGTTATATCATCGGGGCTCTGACATTTGCGGTATTATGACATTTATTAAGAAGAAACTATTTTTCTATGATTTACTGGCAGTACGAAGTGAGCCAATCTTAACTTATGATCACTAGGACTAATAATTACTAACAGAAGAGATTAAATTGTTAGAAATATATTAACCAGAAATTAATCATATATTTAATATACAAGTATCATCTCTGTGACGTGACTAAAGAACTTACGGAGGAGCGTGTAGGATTTATCCATCCATCCATCCATCCATCCATCCATCCATCCATCCATCCATCCATGCATCCATCCTTCCATCCATCCATCCATGCACCCATCCATCCATCCATCCATGCACCCATCCATCCATAGACATAGATAAGACTTACCACACATTTTATTACCCTTTCCCTCGTCACATTCGTGCGATTCTAATTATTACTAAGCCTTAGTTCATACACTCACTGGTTATAAACTCATCTTTTGTTAGCCCATAACGCATGTGTCGATTTCAACCTGTATTTATATATATAACACAAATTCCCCAAGAATAACAATGAACATCAACGTATCTCACATGTTATCTCCCCAAGAGCCGGCTCGGGGCGCACAAAACTAGTTCATAATAATTTGATTGACGATCATTCAAATTTAAATGCGGATACCTCTCGTTGATTTCACTAGCAACATGACTGCGGCATCAACGCGCCATTAATGTTTACGTGCTGACAACTTGTTCAGAAACTCCAGTTTTTACCTGCTGTCGTATGTGCTTTGACGTTGTCTCACGGGAGTACAGTTTACTACGGCAGGGTATTTACTATTTACATTTTTTTTAAAAATCCGACTCCGGTAGTATTTCACTTCATAAATCCGGCCAAATGCGACTACGATATAGGCTAGACTACCAGGGCTATAGTCTGTATTTTATAGGCTGGACTACCAGGGCTATAGTCTATATTTTATAGGCTGGACTACCAGGGCTATAGTCTATATTTTATAGGCGGGACTATAAGCGCTATAGTCTGTATTCTATAGGCGTGACTATAAGTGCTATAGTCTGTATTCTATAGTCGTGACTATAAATGCTATAGTCTGTATTCTCTATGCGTGACTATAAGTGATAGAGTCTGCATTCTATGGACGTGACTATAAGCGCAATAGTCTGTATTCTATAGGCGTGACTATAAGTGCTATAGTCTGTATTCTATAGTCGTGACTATAAATGCTATAGTTTGTATTCTCTATGCGTGACTATAAGTGCTATAGTCTGTATTCTATAGTCGTGACTATAAGCGCTATAGTCTGTATTCTCTAGGCGTGACTATAAGTGCTATAGTCTGTATTCTATAGTCGTGACTATAAGCGCTATAGTCTGTATTCTCTAGGCTTGACTATAAGTGCTATAGTCTGTATTCTATTGGCGTGACTATATGCGCTATAGTCTGTATGCTATTGGCGTGACTATAAGCGCTATAGTCTGTATTCTATAGGCGTGATTATAAGCGCTATAGTCTGTATTCTATAGGCGTGACTATAAGCGCTATAGTCTGTATTCTATTGTCTTGACTATAAGCGCTATAGTCTGTATTCTATAGGCGTGACTATAAGCGCTATAGTCTGTATTCTATTGGCGTGACTATAAGCGCTATAGTCTGTATTCTATTGGCGTGACTATAAGCGCTATAGTCTGTATTCTATAGGCGTGACTATAAGCGCTTTAGTCTGTATTCTATGGACGTGACTATAAGTGCCATAGCCTATACTCTATAGTCTTGACTACCAGTGCTATAGTTTATACTCTACAGTCTTGACTGCCAGTGCTATAAAACATATTCTATAGGCGTGACTGCCAGTGCAATAGTTTATAATCTAAGAGTGCTGTAGTCTAAAGTGTATAGTTGACAAGGCTGTTTTTAAGGAAGAGGTTTTCCCTTTCACGACATTTGAAATTAATGAAAAGAAATGTTTATAAGCTAGGTATTTAATTAGCTTTCCCCTAATGCTGAAAACCCATATCTGCAGATAGATTAATATTAGAAGGTGATTTTTTTAATGTAAAATTTTATTTTATTAAATATGTGTTGTACTAATACGATGGGCTCTTTTGTAGTCCGAATACGTTTTCATTTTAACAAAATTGTCAATTACATCTCTTACCGGTTCTGATAAGATTTTCCTTATGCTGTTGAATATTGTTGCTTCATCTAACGGTTTACACAACATACAAATACATCTAATAAGCAGTTTAAAATCCGATAAAAATACATTTTCATCCAGTTCTTTTCGGCAGCCCATGTATTTTTTAAGGCCATTACATAAATAATAAATACCCAATAAACGTTTTACCAAAAATTAAATGATCAATAAGAACATTTCTACCTTATTCACAATATGCGACAGGTATCAAGGGAAAGCACTGATTCTTTCCACAGTACATCAAGGGATACAATCGTGGAGAAAAAAAAACAACTCCCATTGCGGAAATCGCTCCCGTCCCCAACCCCAACGCAGACACTTTCTATTCGTTCTACCAGATGTGCTCATAAATCTGATACTATTTTTAGTATGTAATTACTAACAGAAATTTGTATTGAAATATGCGTGTTTAGCTTAAACTTTTCTAGTAGTAAATTTTCTTTTTTTTAATGGCTTTTTATATTGGTTAAATTTTTTTAAAGTTATTTTTTATATATATAATAATTACTTTCCGTTTGCAGGACATGCGTCATTATTACCTTCCAGCATGTACAACTGCATATTGCGGACGTAAGATAGAAAAAGAATCTTTCCCCCTTTATATTACATGTTCTTGCCGCTAATGATAGAAAACGTGATTTTTTATTTATTTTTTTTAAAAAAGGAGAATGCTTAAAAACAAACGCTGTTTACCGTTATATGATAGAGCACGGGAGCTCTTAGCCCGTGTTTGTCAGAGTGACTGCCCTTTGTTATTTATTGATGTGTTTCAATCAGTATATATATTATAGCCAACGTATACGTCGCAGTACATTTTTTTATTTTTTCACTTTATAATGGATCTACTGAATGGAATCTCTGTTTCTTTGTTACTCAAAGAGAGAGCAAACCGGAAACAAACACTCTTCAAAACAAACTGACTAACGTACGTGCTGATGTGCAGTGAAAGTTATTCGAGGAAATAAGGGTAAGCGATTGTAAAAATAACAATTGAAATGAACCTCCCATAACCTAAAGGTGCTGAAGAAGCAGTTATTGTATAAGTTGGAGCAGCTTTCATTGGATCAA
Source organism: Radix auricularia (assembly GCA_002072015.1). NCBI lineage: Eukaryota > Metazoa > Mollusca > Gastropoda > Lymnaeidae > Radix > Radix auricularia. Next base: position 826,348 of record MUZC01000525.1, on the reverse strand, counting down.
CAAGTCTTGGTTTGCAAGACACCTTTCACAACTATTTTAAAGAATAAAAGCTTTACGAAGCTCATTTCCTGCACTAAACAAGTATTAGGTTCCTTTTCGGGCTTCTGTTCTAGAGGTTCATTAATTAAGACAAATAACTTCGAAGTAATCGATTCATGTATGGAAAACATTCTAATTTGTGTAAAACAAGAGTTGCCTGTCCTTGGTGTTCTTATTTGGGCTGGTTCAACAGTCAAATCTGGTGTATGGAAACTTGAATCGATTATTGAGTGGGTCGAGTCTAAAGGGACAAAACAATTATGTCCCTTGATTTGAAACATCGGAATAATTTCTTTCCTTTATTTTGCCTGTATTCTCGTCCACATGATGCTAATTGCGCAAAAACAGGATATCCTTACGAAATAATGTACCTAGTATTATATCAACTCACATATCCCGCTCATTTTTCTCTGAAAACACGAATATTTTAACAACTTAAATGCGTTTACCACTGACCACACTTCAAGCTGTTTTTCATTATTTCCAATCGAAACCAAATGAATTGAAACTACGAACAAAACCTCGTTTCTTAGCGTTGTGGAAAAAATAAAAACTTCTCATGGTGTCAAACCAGGATTTAGAAGACTGGTTACGTTTAAAAAATTTAGTTCAAACAATTGACGCGGAATAATTCTGGCTCATTAATACAGGTTAGATATTAGAAAATAAATGATAGTTAAGGGAAAAAATCTTTAGTTGTCTAATCTGCAGATAAATTACTTCAATTCTTAAATGCCTAAGGCGGGACGTGTGAGTGACTGCCCTTTAGTTGAGGGAGGCATCACATTTAAATATAAACCACCCCCCTCCCTTTTCTCACACTACCTCTTTCTTTATCACGCAAACGCATAACAATAAACACACACACACACACACACACACAGACACAGGCACACACACACACAGACACACACACATACACACACAAACACACAGCACATAAAAGTACACTCCCCTCTCAGGGGTGAAGAATTATGTTTCAGAACACGATTCCTCCCTAAAACCAACAATGCAAATGTCAGTGGACTGAGATATCCCCCCCCCCAGGAATTGCATGGACAAGAAAAGGTAACACAGAAAGAGAACTAAGAGTAAAATACAAGCTGTTACTGACAGACGCCAATCACAACGATACTAACCAAACTTTTTAAAAACTTGCAGTGCTTTCTTTCTTAAAGTGCAGTGAAAGCTGTTTTATGAAGGGTTTCTTTAGTAGCTTCAGTTCAAAACCGAGTTGGGGATTCCAGGCGAAAATCATAAACATTGTTTGCGACAGCAATTTATAAAAATAAATCATTTATTAAAAAGTTATGAAATTTGAGGAATATGTTTAGTTTTACTTTTAGTTGGTTTAATTGCTTTTTTAAGACGCCTTGCCTGTCTATATATGAGTATCTGTCTTTGACTGTCTCTGTTTTAGTGTCTTTCTTTGACTGTCTCTGTTTTAGTGTCTTTCTTTGGCTGTCTCTGTTTTAGTGTCTTTCTTTGGCTGTCTCTCTTTTAGTGTATGTCTTTGGCTGTCTCTCTTTTAGTGTATGTCTTTGGATGTCTCTCTTTTAGTGTATGTCTTTGGCTGTCTCTCTTTTAGTGTATGTCTTTGGCTGTCTGTACTTGTGTCCTACAAATCAACCGCAATCAATTGTCTCAGTATTGAATTTTTAAATACAATTACGATATCGCGCTCCATTTTATACTCTGAACTTTGAGGTCATTTCGATAGATGAATTTTCATTGTATTTTTTAAAATTTTATTTTATTCTTTTTAAATTTTTTTTGTCTTTGTTTTTACAAGAGTAACAAAAAATATAAAAAGGAAAACAAAATGCAAAAACAATAATAACAGCAAAAACATCAGCTACAACAATAATAGCCAGCTACAACAACATCAAAAACAAAAAAGCTATTAAATAATTTGGCTTAGGAGATGCGGATCGATACTGTAGGAAATGTTCCTTAATTGGGGTCACACTCCCGTGCTACTTCTTCTTATTCTTCGTTCTCAATATTGAATATTGAATTTTGCGTGCCACCAGTTTTGCGCCAATTGGCCCGTGATCTCCGACTTCAGCCTGCTGTATTTTGTGGATTTGCTTCAATAGCCTTTGGGTAGGCAAGACCATCTGCAAGGCAGCAGTTGTTTTTTGGCAAGTGATGCAGCGTTTGCATGCCACGCATTGCCCCTCCGCTTTTCGGGGACGCCCTTGGCCCCGGGAACAGGTCCTTGGCTTCCCATGGATTCGAACTCGTGACCATCGGAACGACAGTCGAGCGCGCTTGCCACTCAACCACCGCGGCCCCCTGCCGTGCTACTCTGAGTCCTTATTTGAACTTATACACGGGTTTGAGAGCAAGACCTCGACCTCCTTATAAGGGCACGAGCTGGGCCAGTGGGAACAGTAGATCTCAAACTGGGCCACCATGGCTGCTGACGTTGCACAGAAGCTGATACCGGAAGTTGAACACGTGATGACGTCATACAAAAAATATCAGAAACTTGTTTACAAGCTCTAAAAATATGTCAATGTTAAGGTTTGTTATAACGAACGCTTGAGATCATCTAAAAGTGCATGATTTTTATGAGAAAAAAAATTCAATCATCTCAATTTAATCATTGGGATGGAAGGGGCAAAATTTGTAAATAGTACAAACGCTTGGCAAGTGCATTTGATCGCTTGCGGGGTGAGGTTCTATCTCCAATGACCTGAAAATGTACTTTGAACTTGAAAATCGGATCATCTCATTGGTCATGTGTTATCAGGGTTTCTCACGGTTTTCCACCAGAAATACATTTTATGGTTTGGAAAGAATGTATGTGCCTGCGATGCCGAGGCGGGAATGAAGTGTGGGGGTGGGGGTGGGGTGGTGGATATTACGGCGATGGGACTATAAATAGCTCAGGTATAAATAGAAGAGAGATATCCCGACAGTAGAAGGATGCGCATCAAAGCCGAACTGGTCTTGGAGAGTACGTAGAATATTAAACCTATTAGATGGTATATGACGTAATTAAATAGAGCGATTGCCATATTAGATTGCATATTACCCAAAGTTTTCTGATAAACTCTGAAAATAAAGGGTTCCTCTTTTTTGCTTCTGATCTCTTGATATTGTAGAGAACCTGGGTTGTTCTTGTGTTTATGTCTCTATCTACAATCCCTCTTTCACTACAATCTTCACATAGTACACACTCTTGGTTAATTATTGTTCAAACATTAACTCCAAGTCTGAATGCACAATTAAATTATGTTCAATTCCTGAACTTCTTTAACTATCTTTATTCTAAATAACTCTCGTCCCTAACTCAGTGTTTTCCTAACTCAGTCCCTATTCTTATCTCCGTCCGTCCGTGTGTGTCTCCTTCTGAGTTCGTCAGTGCGTCCCCTTTAATACCCGTCAGTCTCCGACACGGTCAAGCTGGTTTGACGTAACCAATCTCTGGCGAGACTACCACCCCAGGCCAGCTGGCCCGTGTGTTACGGCGTGAGTTCACACCATCGTCCAGTCCCGTGGACAGTCGCCTTCCACATCAAAGGATCCAAGCTTGGCGTCATTCGCCATCCATATCAAAGGATCCAAGGTTGGCCTCCGTTCCTCGCCCGCTCCCGAAGATAGCATTGCGCACCAGACCGTCACAGCTGGTCTCTGATCCTCTGGACTCGCCGCACCCGTCCAGCTTCAAAGGACACCGTCTCCCTGAGCGCCGACAATTCGCCCTCAGGGTTTTTACAATATTTACCAGTTTTTCCACCGTGGATCAATTTAAGATTGAGATATATAATTAGATACATCAACATATTAGATTTAGATCCAACTCAAAGACTCAGTGAGTTATGACTGTGATGCCATTGAACAAATTAATATTTGAATATAGGATCAGTGTGTCATCACGGTAATTTGACATAGCGACAAATGGTATCATCAAGATTTGACATTGTGACAAATGGTATTATCAAGATTTGACATTGTGACATATGGTATTATCAAGCTTTGACATTGTGACATATGGTATTATCAAGATTTGACATTGTGACAAATGGTATTATCAAGATTTGACATTGTGACATATGGTATTATCAAGATTCGACATTGTGACATATGATATTATCAAGATTTGACTTTGTGACATATGGTATTATCAAGATTTGACATAGTGACAAATGGAATTATCAAGATTCGACATTGTGACATATGGTATTATCAAGATTTGACATTGTGACATATGATATTATCAATATTTGACATTGTGACATATGATATTATCAAGATTCGACATAGTGATAAATGGAATTATCAAGATTCGACATTGTGACATATGGTATTATCAAGATTTGACATTGTGACATATGATATTATCAATATTTGACATTGTGACATATGGTATTATCAAGATTCGACATTGTGACATATGATATTATCAAGATTTGACATTGTGAATAAAGGCGATGGGGAGTTTGAAGATTGTGGCAATAAACAATAGGGTGAGTAAATGGGGCAAAAGACGATCGGGAGACTGGATATGAGGGAAAGGTCAGTTTGACAATTTGGAGACTGGATATGAGGGAAAGGTCAGTTTGACAATTTGGAGACTGGATATGAGGGAAAGGTCAGTTTGACAAT
>MUZC01000525.1:791599-821339 GCA_002072015.1 Radix auricularia | reverse complement strand
GGAGACTGGATATGAGGGAAAGGTCAGTTTGACAATCGGGAGACTGGATATGAGGGAAAGGTCAGTTTGACAATCGGGAGACTGGATATGAGGGAAAGGTCAGTTTGACAATTGGGAGACTGGATATGAGAGAAAGGTCAGTTTGACAATGACCAGTGACAAAATTATAGTTACGTTAAGGGGGTCAGTAGGACATTAGACAAAGTTATTTTTAAAAATGTATCTCACATTAAGGGAAACTGGAATTCAATGTAAAATATTGTCTAAAATTTCAGTAATATGTACCTGCATGCACTATTGTTTTAAGCACACATAAAAAAAACAAACTAACGAATCACGAACAATCAAGATTTAGTATCTGCAGACGTGCTTCAATCAGTCGCGTAAGCCCGGGGGGCTTAAACCATTTGGGGGCCCCACATCCATGGCGGTAGCGTAATATTTAATGGAAAAAACAAAACATTTTCAGACACTTAATTTTGAGCCCCCCCCCCTCAAATGAGGACCTGGGGGACTTTCGAATTTTGTCCCCCTCACTTATCTACGCCACTGGATTCAACTAAACCAGATAGACAACAACAACAACAAGAACAACAAAATAATTTTTTTTAAATTTTGCTTTAAACGAAACATGTTGTCTATGTCAGCAGATTTCGAAACTCATTGCAACTTCTAAACTTCAAAAATAAATTTTCAAAGAAACCCAATTCACCGTGCTATTTCTTCTCTGAAGGTGCGCAGAAGCCATTGTTTTAACCATCAGCCGTGCGATAAAATTACCGCATATAAACAAAACGCCATGAAGCTGCTAGTGGCTGCTCATAAACTCCCCTTGTTCATAAGTTCCCCCGACAGTTTGTAGCCTCCCGTGCTGTGCGACATCAAATGTCTATAGATGTCTTCTTAAACAGCTCACCCCCCCCCAGCCTCAACACTAATGCATTCTTCTGATGTTAAACCAATTACATGTATGTCATTATATTCTTTGGGCTTTTTTTTTTTTTTTTTAAATCTTCATATACATTTTTAATAGAAAACGATATCAAAAAGTATTTAAGGCGTAACAATGATATTTGAAAAGGTTGCTTGAGAATAATTAAGATACTTCAAAAAACAGGCAGATGTGAATTCCTTGATCCAGGATTGTGTAATAACTGTTTTCATGGAGCAAATTACTGTGATCAGCTTCTCCACGTCGGAAGGTCAATCTGTAATTCAACAACTACTGTACATCAATAACAAGCTTTCATTTTGTTTCATTTCCTTCTGTTCCAATAGACCCCATTATGTTCACTCCATTTGTCAGAAAATCTCCATCACTTTCCGGGAGAATTTCTTCACACTTCATACCAACAGGGATTTCGCCTCATCGACTCATAAAAAAAAAAAAATCTAACCAAAAAACAACAAAAGTTTATAACCGTCTCTTGCAGCAGTGCAATCGTTTGAACTCTAAAAATTTGGTGCACGTTTCCTGACTGAAAATTTGTTACGCCATTGAATAAAAGAAAGGTCAGGACACCACATTGAATGAAGAGTGAGTGGATCTGTTGAATGTCAGAAACTCAGCCGTGAGTGATTGGATGATAGTCTACACCTCAGAATTGATTTGGTCTATTGAGTGTCCGAATCTGAGTCATGAGTGGATCTATTGTCTGAATCTCAGCCATGAGAGGATCTACTGTCTGAATCTCATCTATGAGTGATTTAATGAGTTTCTACACCCCGGCATTGAGAGTATCTAATAAGTGTCTGAATCTCAGCTTTATGTTTTTAGACACATGCTATGATTGTGTGAGTCTCACCACTACGAAAATGTGAGTCTCACCACTATGAATGTGTGAGCCTCACCACTACGAAAATGTGAGTCTACCACTACGAATGTGTGAGTCTCACCACTACGAATATGTGAGTCTAACCACTACGAATATGTGAGTCTACCACTACGAATATCTGAGTCTACCACTACGAATATGTGAGTCTAACCACTACGAATATGTGAGTCTAACCACTACGAATATGTGAGTCTCACCACTACGAATATGTGAGTCTACCACTACGAATATGTGAGTCTAACCACTACGAATATGTGAGTCTCACCACTACGAATATGTGAGTCTAACCACTACGAATATGTGAGTCTCACCACTACGAATATGTGAGTCTCACCACTACGAATATGTGAGTCTCACCACTATGAATATGTGAGTCTACCACTACGAATGTTTGAGTCTCAGCACTATGAATGTGTGAGTCTCACCACTACGAATATGTGAGTCTCACCACTACGAATATGTGAGTCTACCACTACGAATGTGTGAGTCTCACCACTACGAATATGTGAGTCTACCACTACGAATGTTTGAGTCTCAGCACTATGAATGTGTGAGTCTCACCACTACGAATATGTGAGTCTCACCACTAAGAATATGTGAGTCTCACCACTACGAAAGTGTGAGTCTCAGCACTACGAATGTGTGAGTCTCACCACTACGAATATGTGAGTAAAACCACTATGAATGTGTGAGTCTCACAACTACGAATATGTGAGTAAAACCACTATGAATGTGTGAGTCTCAAACCACTATGAATGTGTGAGTCTCACCGCTATTAACTGTTGAGTCTCACTACTACGAATGTTTGAGTCTCACCGCTATGAATTTTTGAGTCTCATTACCACTAATGTCTGAGTCTCACCACTATGAACGTGTGAGTCTCACCGATATTAACGTGTAAGTCTCACCACTACGAAGTGGAATTTATCAGGGCAGTACATCAAATGAGAATTACGTTGGAGCTGCAATAACCGGTTGTTAATTGTTTCCCTCGCCAAGTGTAGCCCGTGGGATGTAGGCGAGCACACCGTGTTACCTGTCTCAGGTAGTAAAACTCCAGGGCAAAAGCTAATTAGAAGATAGTTAAACAGACTTGAGGATAGACCCTGGACAAACTTAACGTAATGGTCGTGATGAGATATCGGGGCGGTTAGGGGATATGGGGAGGGGGTGTTTGATTGATAACAGCAAGTGTTTTAATTTGATTCTAGGATTCCTTTGTGGCTCGGTATGTAATGGTATTTTTTTATTTTAGGCTCAATAGTCTGTTTTATCGCTAATTTCTAGTCATCATCTTTAAAGAGTGATAACAGAAAAAGACATAATTTTTATTGTAAGATAGAGAATGACAAAATGATTGAAGGTGTGAAGACAAATAGATTGATGCAAATAGACTGATGACACATTCGTTGAAGGATAAGGACAGACAGACAAAGATTGACACAAATAGATTGGTGCCAAGTTGCTAGAAAGATAAGGTCAGACAGACAAACATTGACACAAATAGATTGGTGCCAAGTTGTTAGAAAAATAAGGACAGACAGACAAACATTGACACAAATAGATTGGTGCCAAGTTGTTAGAAAGATAATGACAGAAAGACAAATACTGATACAAATGGATTGATGCCAAGTTAGTAGAAAGATAAGGACAGACAAACAAAGATTGACACAAATAGATTGGTGCCAAGTTGTTAGAAAGATAATGACAGAAAGACAAATACTGATACAAATGGATTGATGCCAAGTTAGTAGAAAGATAATAACAGACAAACAAAGATTGACACAAATAGATTGATGCCAAGTTGTTAGAAAGATAATGACAGAAAGACAAATACTGATACAAATGGATTGATGCCAAGTTAGTAGAAAGATAATAACAGACAAACAAAGATTGACACAAATAGATTGGTGCCAAGTTGTTAGAAAGTTAAGGACAGGCAGAAATAGATTGACGATAATAAACGCTGCTTGCCCAATCTTAATGACAGAAGAGACCTGCTACAAAATATATAACGTGTAAAATGTAGAGCAAGGGTTCCCAATCTATGTGTCACGACCCCCCAAAGGGTCAACTCGTGTTATCTGATGGTTGCAAACTCATACAGTTAATTAACAAAATATTCGCCATCATGAAATCTTTATTTTTAATGGAGTCTTAAGTTGATTTGCTCTGAACCGTGACTTAGAAATGAAAGCTGAAATCAAGTTGATCTTGTAAGTTCAAGGGAAGAAGCATAACCTTTTGGTGCATTTCAACAACAAAATCTGCTTGGAAAGAGTAGCTGATTTAGAATATATTTGAGAACAGTGAAAATGGGTTTGACATGAAACTTTATTGAAAGGAAACGATTACTACAATATTTTACTATTATCTCGAGGCATTTTTATCTAAGCTGCGAGAGTAACGAAAAAAATTTAAATCCTGGAAACATTGCCATGTTTAAGAATCTCCGCAGCGGGGAAAATGAATCTTAATCTTCAGGTGAAATAGATGAAAATTTCAGAGTTGAGATTACTGGGCGTCTAGAGTCAGGGGCAGATTAAGATTGCACGGGGCCCCTGGCTGCTATCTCACCTTGGGTCCGGTCAAATCACCGTTATTATACAATATAAGAAATTTGGGACCTCGAAAACCATTGGGGGGCCCCTGACTTTAGCCCATTCAGCACCCCCCCCCCTTAATCCGCCATAGTCTAGAGTTGTTTTTTTTTAAATTCCAGAGCTACGTCACTGAGCTAAAACAAAGAATGATATTTATTCACTGCTTCCTTTGATGAAACCAGTNAAAATTAATTAAAAAAAATAATTAATTTTAAAAAATAATTTATTAATAAAATAAAATAACAAGATAAAGTTTTAGATTTTCAGAATGATTCCTCAGCACTTAACTTGCTCGTTGAAGAATTGTTCGCACAATTTGTGTCTGCATATCTCATCGAGATATTGAGAACGACATGAGGTTGGTGTTAACAAAGACTCACCCGCAAATTTTCGGGTCTGGTTAGTGACATAAACTTTAAACCATCGCAATAAATAAATTACTAAGTAAATTTGAAACAAAAATGTATTAAAAATATATTTTTCGTGCTTTTTAAATTACCTACTTAAAAATGTTCAATTATACCGGGGCTCTCCACCCGAAAATGGTTGGGAATCTGTGATGCAGAAGCGACGTACAGTAAACCTCAGATAAGAAATAAATTGAGGCAGACATTAGGAAGTGAAATATTACAGAAAATAAACTAGTTTTAAGGAAGATTTATTAATATGAATCCTATTGACACTTCGATGCTAAAAGTGACGCATTTGCACCTGACAGCTCATGGTCCGAACTCCATCAATCATGTTAATTGTATCTTCTTAAAATCACCTCAACAATGTTCCCTTTAAATTTCTTTCATTTCAGCCGGGCCCTAACATGCAGAGTTATAAGTTGACCCCTGCCCTGACCACACTGTCCAGGCGCAATGCCACCAGGAACATCATCATTAAACACACTGGACAGGTCGTTGAAACCTTTTAGTAGCTTCAGCCGCAGCCAGGTTGGGACATTTGAGACAAGAGCTTCAGATATTTCAGTAGCTTTATCAGCTCAAGATTAGAATATTAGAACTTTGGTCCTTTCATTGGCTTAATTAACCGTAAGGTTTGGATGATAGAGTTGTATATAGATCTATACATTTGAGTTGTTTCATCCGCAGTTGTGTTTGTACCCTGGAGAATAAAGCTTTTCGTCTTGTATATTAGAGAATAGAGCTTTTCGTCTTGTATATTAGAGAATAGAGCTTTTCGTCTTGTATATTAAAGAATAGAGCTTTCCGTCTTGTATATTAGAGAATATAGGTTTCCGTCTTGTATATTAGAGAATATAGCTTTCCGTCTTGTATATTAGATAATAGAGCTTTCCTTATTGTTTATTAGAGAATAGAGCTTTCCGTCTTGTATTTTAGAGAATAGAGATTTCCGTCTTGTATATAAGAGAATAGAGCTTTCCGTCTTGTATATTAGAGAATAGAGTTTTCCGTCTTGTATATTAGAGCTTGCCGTCTTGTATATTAGAGCTTTCCGTCTTGTATGTTGGAGAATAGAGCTTTCCGTCTTGTATATTAGAGAATATATGTTTCCGTCTTGTATATTAGAGAATAAAGCTTTCCGTCTTGAATATTAGATAATAGAGCTTTCCATCTTGTATATTGGAGAATAGAGCTTTCTGTCTATCAGTAGTTTCATCCAACACTGTCCTCAAGATTAGAGATTTCCGCTTATCAGCATAGCTTCATTCACCACTGTAGACATTAAAGCTTTCGGCTTAATAGTAGTTTCATCCATCTTAAGGTCAGGATATTAGAATTTTAGATTTTTTAGTATATTCCTGACCAGACATCTGGGATATTAGAGTTTTAGACATTTTAATAGATTCATTAGCAGAAATGCAGGGATATTAGAATTTTAGACCTTTTAGTAGATTCATGAGCAGAAATACAGGGATATTAGAGTTTTATACCTTTTAGTAGATTCCTGAGCAGTAATGCTGGGATATTAGAATTGTAGACCTTTTAGTAGATTCATGAACAGTAATACAGGGATATTAGACTTTTAGACCTTTTAGCAGATTCATGAGCAGAAATGCAGGGATATTAGAGTTTTAGACCTTTCAGTAGATTCATGAGCAGAAATGCTGAGATATTAGAGTTTAAGACTTTTTATTAGATTCATGAGCAGAAATGCAGGGATATTAGAGGTTACGTTGAGAACTTTTGGAGATACTGACACTTCATTCAACATCATGTGGCGACAATATCAACTTTTTCTATCGAACGCCATAAGCCATAACTTACTTTTACCAACAAGGCTTGAATCTAAAGCACACAGTTACACAATAACACCCCGCGTATCATGTTTATGGGTGGCAACGTACGGATTATCAATATTTATTGCACGGCAATACCTTCTAAAATAAACCCTTATCAACGAAAGTGTATTTGGTCAAGGCGTTTGTTTAAAAAAAACGAACTCGTGTGTTTCGGTGCGTCTCATTGGTGATTCGTCTGGGGTAAGGATTCACTTAGTGCTACATTTTGTGAGCCAACGTCCCTGGTAGCGAAATGTGGCTGCTGTGGGCTAGCCCTGCGTTTGTAGGTCTGTGCGCATGACAAGGTCGGCATGACCCCTGCAGGTGTTTAAGTCTGGTGGAATAGTTAAGGCAGACCTGTCAAGCGTTAAATCACTAAAACTCATTCCGTATTTCATCCATGATTCTTTCATGGAAAAAAAAATTTCCGAAGCCCTGGTTGGTAAATTTACTCTTTGAATCACGGGTGTACTCTCAAAGCATTAGAAAATGTTTGGTGGCGTGTTATTATCATAGGGCGGTGGCGTCACTAGAGTTGGTGTCACCCGGGGCGATAGCTTATGGTGTCACCCCCTAACGACTTAACCTATAGAACTCCTTTGAGTTTTCTAGTGCCAAATATCGGGAAAATAGAGAATTTTACAATTTGGTGTCACCCCTCTGATGGGGTCACCGGGGCGCCCGCCCCCACCGCACTCCCCTAGCGACGCTACTGTTATAGGGACATTAAGAGAAAACCGAAAATTCTGTGACATCATCACAATTAGGTAACAATACTCCCTTTTAGCTGCGCGGACTTGTCGATATTTGATGGGCGCCTCGCAGCAGTTAAAAATTACATTCAGCTAAATTTGATATAGGTAATAGAACTATAACATTGAGTTTGGAGTTGTAAAACTTTGAACATTAAAAAAATTGATGATGCGCAACTTTTCACAAGAGTTGTTTGTTTTCTGTTTATATTTTAACTTTGCACACGATTTTTTTTTAGTTTGCACACGTATCAACGAATCTTAGAGGGAACACTGATAGTTACACCCCCCCCCCCCAATTAACTGCGTTATGTTTACCTATCTATTTATTAATCCATCTGTTTCTCTATCTGCTAGTCTGTCAATTAACTCCTTTAGGTATGAGTAATTCTAAAAGTTGATAGAGATTGTGATAATGTCAGCCACAACAGTTTGTAAGGATATGTAAGAATACGGACCTAGAATTGTGTGAAGATATTTTTAAGGGGAGCTGCAACACAATTAGCTGTAAATGTGCGGGGGCGAGGGGTGGGACGCTCTAAACAAATCAATTTAGAATGTATAGTGAATTCTGATTCTTAAAGTGTGCGTTGATTGAATGTAAGTAATATTTTTAAAAAAGCATTTAGTTGCTTTGTTGTTCACACCCACACACCAACCATATATATGGCAGCTCATGTTTAGCGATATGTGTAGTTTGGTCCAATTTAACAGAAAACTCTTCCTTTCTGCCAGTGAAATGAACATATTTTTTATATTAATAAAACTTATTTTTAAAAATTCCCATGCAGATATTTATTTTATTTGAATTGTAAACGAAAGTCGAGGCTATGTAAGGATAATATGTTTATTGATTTTTATTTTTTTTTCAATGTAATTGGGAGCTAAATGTCAATGAAGTTTTACTTGTTGAAAGATGTATGATGAAGTTATATATTTCTTTGAATTATTTATATTTTACCAAAAATTTGCTATGGATTAAATCAAGAAAATTTAACACTAAAATAAATTCAAGTCTTTTTGTTTATTTCTACTACAATTAAGCTTGACGAATAATCGATGGACTTTTATGTTAGGTCTTTCTGAAGCTGAGGTCTTTCTGAAGCTAAGGTCTTTCTGAAGCTAAGGTCTTTCTGAAGCTAAGGTCTTTCTGAAGCTAAGGTCTTTCAAGCGAGTCTAGATAAATGTATTGGAAATCAAAACATTGTTCAAATTTAAATTACAAAATTCATTTCATTTCCTTGCTGCCATTTGGCTCAAACGGAGGAAATTTTACACTGAATATAGCACACACATAAAAACCCGTATTATAATTCCAATTGTCTTGCAGCTTTCTGTGAATTAACACGAGAACCTTTGTTTAAATATTCTGGGGTTTGCATATTATTGCTGATGGAATTCACTTCATAGCCGTAATCCGTCTGGTCAGCTATATTCGCGGGAAGCTTTGGGGTTCATGTTTTTTTTAAATAATCCGTCTGGTCAGCTATATTCGCGGGAAGCTTTGGGGTTCATGTTTTTTAAAGAAACTCATGACACCACAGTGTTTAAGCTGCAGGTTTCATTTCCCGGTGAAATCAGTTTTTAACACTTGTTTAGAACTGTGTGAGAGATCCATGATAAAACTTGTGTGAGAGCGCGCAGCGAGATATTCCTTGGCAATCTACGGCTTGACATCCATTGAAAGCCAACGGCTAAATATTGACAGACTTCGGCCAGATATCCCTTGACAGCCTACGGAAAGACATCCTTAGGATAACGGGCCATTGATAATTTTTTTTTTCCGGGTGGACTTTACTGAATGCGATAACCAAGTCTGGATCTCAAGATAACCGGCAAAAATAAAACAACTGCTGGGGCCGAGATCAACTCGACATGGACAACTCGGACAGTGAAGGCGTCGGTCAGAAGATGATTCACAAGATCAAAAGGTCTACGAGTTCAAAGGGCAGCATGAAGGTCAAGAAGAAGGAGATGAGGAGCCAGAGTTTTGACACGTCATCAACAGAGAGGGTAAGTCAGAGAGAGAGAGGTACAGAGAGAGAGAGGTACAGAGAGAGAGAGAGAGGTACAGAGAGAGATTGGGAGAGAGGGGGAACAGAGGTAGATAGATACATAGAGAGAGGGAGAGATAGAGAGATTGGGAGAGAGGGGGAACGGAGCGAGAGAGATACAAAGAGAGAGAGGTAGAGAGATTAAGAGAGAATTTGGAACGAGGGAGAGAGCGATGGAGAGAGTGAGCTTTTGAGAGAGGGGGGAACGGAGGTAGAGAGATACAGAGATAGAGGTAGAGAGATTGGGTGGGAGGGGGACGGAGGTAGAGAGATAGCCTGAGAGAGAGAAAGGGGGAGAGGGAGAATGTGAAGAGACACACACAGAAAAAACACATTGGTCAAGACCTCACTACTAACTATATATTAACAAGCTAACAAAGCCACTAGCCACGCCTGACCCAAACTTTGATTGTTTTAACCCTGTGTTTACTCAACTATTTTATCTCACGCGAACACCGAGCTGAATTTGAATACTTCCTGCGGCCATTAAAAGCACAACTGTTTAACTTAGATCTTGAAGAAAAAAAGTGTACATGCAGAACACCGCCCAGCATATGTTTATTTAATAGAGATAATATTTCAATTGTTTTATTATATAACTAACGACTAATGGCTTGGATCCACTCATAATATATAAGAGACTTAGCTGCTAGCTCAAATTGTTATTGTATAGTATATTGACAGTTTCTTTGAGTTCTCAATACTCTGTGTATTTCGTCACTACAGACTCTGTATTTGGTCACTATACTCTGTATATTTGATCACAATAGTCTGTGTATTTCGTCACGATAGTCTGTGTATTTCGTCATGATAGTTTGTGTATTTCGTCACAATAGTCTGTGTATTTCGTCATGATAGTTTGTGTATTTCGCCACAATAATCTGAGTGTTTCGTCACGATAGTCTGTGAATTTCTTCACAATAGTCTGTGTATTTCGTCACGATAGTCTGTGTATTTCATCACGATAGTTTGTAAATTTCTTCACAATAGTCTGTGTATTTCGTCATGATAGTTTGTGTATTTCGCCACAATGATCTGAGTGTTTCGTCACGATAGTCTGTGTATTTCGTCACGATAGTCTGTGTATTTCGTCACTATACTCTGTATATTTGATCACAATAGTCTGTGTATTTCGTCACGATAGTCTGTGTATTTCGTCACGATAGTCTGTGTATTTCGTCATGATAGTTTGTGTATTTCGTCAAAATAGTCTGTGTATTTCGTCATGATAGTTTGTGTATTTCGCCACAATGATCTGGGTGTTTCGTCACGATAGTCTGTAAATTTCTTCACAATAGTCTGTGTATTTCGTCACGATAGTCTGTGTATTTCATCACGATAGTTTGTGAATTTCTTCACAATAGTCTGTGTATTTCGTCATGATAGTTTGTGTATTTCGCCACAATGATCTGGGTGTTTCGTCACGATAGTCTGTCTGTTTCGTCATGATAGTCTGTGTATTTCGTTACAAACGAGTGTTTAAAGTCTCCATCTAAAAAATGTCTACTCTCGAAAATATTACTGGAAAATTTTTTTTTTTTATATTTAAATTACACTATTTGTCATTTACTTTCATCTTCGAAAGGTCTTTTCACTTTTTTCTCATCACATTCGTCTCTTCATCTTGCTCTCTTCACCTTGGTCTCCTCAATTTGGTCTCTTCACCTTGGTCTCTTCAATTTGGTTTCTTTTACCTTGGTCTCCTCAATTTGGTCTCTTCACCTTGTTCACCTCAATTTGGTCTCTTCACCTTGGTCTCCTCAATTTGGTCTCTTCACATTGGTCTCCTCAATTTGGTCTCTTCACCTTGGTCTCCTCAATTTGGTCTCTTCACCTTGGTCTCCTCAATTTGGTCTCTTCACCTTCGTCTCCTCAATTTGGTCTCTTCACCTTGGTCTCTTCACCTTGGTCTCTTTACCATGGTCTCTTCACCTTGGTCTCCTCAATTTGGTCTCTTCACCTTTGTCTCTTTACTTTGGTCTCTTTACCTTGGTCTCTTTACCTTGGTCTCCTCAATTTGGTCTCTTCACCTTGGTCTCCTCAATTTGGTCTCTTCACCTTGGTCTCTATACCTTGGTCTCTTCAGCTTGGTCTCTTCACCTTGGTCTCCTCAATTTGGTCTCTTTACCTTGGTCTCTTCACCTTGATCTCTTCACCTTGGTCTCTTTACCTTGGTATCTTCACCTTGGTCTCTTCACCTTGGTCTCCTCAATTTGGTCTCTTCACCTTGGTCTCTTTACCTTGGTCTCTTCACCTTGGTCTCTTCACCTTGGTCTCTTCACCTTGGTCTGTTTACCTTGGTCTCTTCACCTTGGTCTCTTCACATTGGTTTCCTCAATTTGGTCTCTTCACCTTGGTCTCTTCACCTTGGTCTCTTTACCTTGGTCTCTTCACCTTGGTCTCTTCACCTTGGTCTCTTCACCTTGGTCTTCTCAATTTAGTCTCTTCACCTTTGTCTCTTTACCTTGGTCTCTTCACCTTGATATCCTCACCTTGGTCTCTGTCAAGGTATGAGAATCACTGACTGAATTTGTTGTAAAATTGTTGTGAAAATGTTGTGAACTGTGTTCAGTTAAACTGACACTTGAATGTCACGCCATGACTTTGCAGAGTTCGCCCAGGGGCTATATATAGTGTGAGACGGAGCAGGGCGAGAGAGGAATGTGGATACTGAGTGGAGTAGCGGTCAGCGTGTGTGTGCGGCGGACGATAGGCCAGTGCAGTGCGTGTCATACATTTTTATCGAGGTGGCTCGAATGTGTGACACTCAGAGAGAATAGAAACTTATGTGGAATAAGCCTGTGTTGGAAATACTGGATGGCTGGATTAATATTATGGTGTTACGACAGCTGTTGTATTACTGACGCGGTATCTGTACATGAATTGTTACCACAATAAAGAATCCTGTTATTTTGACAAGAGTCGAGACTTCTCTCTTAATTACATCCAGAACACAGAACGCAACAGTCTCCTCACCTTGGTCTCTTCACCATGGTCTCTTCACCTTGGTCTCCTCACCTTGTTCTCTTCACCTTGGTCTCCTCACCTTGGTCTCTTCACCATGGTCTCTTCACCTTGGTCTCCTCACCTTGTTCTCTTCACCTTGGTCTCTTCACCTTGGTCTCCTCACCTTTGTCTCCTCACATTGGTCTCTTCACCTTGGTCTCCTCACCTTGATCTGCTCACCTTGGTCTCCTCACCTTGTTCTCTTCACCTTGGTCTCCTCACCTTGATCTCCTCACCTTGGTCTCCTCACCTTGTTCTCTTCACCTTGGTCTCCTCACCTTGATCTGCTCACCTTGGTCTCCTCACCTTGTTCTCTTCACCTTGGTCTCCTCACCTTGTTCTCTTCACATTGGTCTCCTCACCTTGTTCTCTTCACCTTGCTCTCTTCACCTTCGTCTCCTCACCTTGTTCTCTTCACCTTGGTCTCCTCACCTTGGTCTCCTCACCTTATTCTCTTCACCTTGGTCTCCTCACCTTGATCTGCTCACCTTGGTCTCTTCACCTTGCTCTCTTCACCTTGGTCTCCTCACCTTGATCTGCTCACCTTGATCTCTTCACCTTGCTCTCTTCACCTTGGTCTCCTCACCTTGTTCTCTTCACCTTGGTCTCCTCACCTTGGTCTCCTCACCTTATTCTCTTCACCTTGGTCTCCTCACCTTGATCTGCTCACCTTGGTCTCCTCACCTTATTCTCTTCACCTTGGTCTCCTCACCTTGATCTGCTCACCTTGGTCTCTTCACCTTGTTCTCTTCACATTGGTCTCCTCGCCTTGTTCTCTTCACCTTGGTCTCTTCACCTTAGTTTCCTTACACCTGTTTGTAAAATTTTTCTCATTTACCACCTCTCCTCCTTCTCCGTGATCACCTTTATGTATTTTCTCCCCTTCCATTCAAATCCTTGAATCTGTGACGAGTTTCCGGTCTTCAATGATAAATATTTTTTCTGCACATGCTGGCGAAGACATAACAAATTTCAATGGGGGGGGGGGGGAAACCCCAGTACATACCGAAAAAAACATCATATAGATCTCTAATTGTATTTGAATTTGCCTGTCCTTGACATTCAGAGTAACATAATAACCAATCGCCACCTGGTGAAGTGCGTCTAGTCCCGTGTGCAAGTGTGAAAATTTCCGGAACCCATATAATATTTACTCTTATATTATTCAATCCATTGTTTCGTATCCTATCAAGTACGTGGTTCGACACAACTTTGGTTTTTTTCTCCCTTATTTTGATCATGAACGATTAGCTGGCTTGCGTGGGATTATTTCTTCAAGTCTATCACGTATTGTTTATTGTTACTTCAAGTCTACCACGTATTGTTTATTGTTACTTCAAGTCTACCACGTATTGTTTATTGTTACTTTAAGTCTACCACGTATTGTTTATTGTTACTTTAAGTCTACCACGTATTGTTTATTGTTACTTTAAGTCTACCACGTATTTTTTATTGTTACTTTAAGTCTACCACGTATTGTTTATTGTTACTTCAAGTCTACCACGTATTGTCTATTGTTACTTTAAGTCTAGAACATAATTTCTATTGTTACTTCAAGTCTAGAATATAATATCTATTGTTACTTCAAGTCTAGAACATTATGTCTAGTGTTACTTCAAGTCTAGAACAAATTTCTATTCTTACTTTAATTCTACCACGTATTGTCTATTGTTACTTCAAGTCTATAACATAATGTCTATTGTAACTTCAAGTCTAGAACATAATGTCTATTGTTACTTCAAGTCTAGAACATTATGTCTAGTGTTACTTCAAGTCTAGAACATTATGTCTAGTGTTACTTCAAGTCTAGAATATAATGTCTATTGTAACTTCAAGTCTAGAACATAATGTCTATTCTTACTTCAAGTCTAGCACGTAATGTCTATTCTTACTTCGAGTCTACCACGTACTGTCTATTGTTACTTCAAGTCTAGAACATAATGTCTATTGTTACTTAAAGTCTAGAACATAATGTCTAGTGTTACTTAAAGTCTAGAACATAATGTCTATTGTTACTTCAAGGCTAGAACATAATGTCTATTGTTACTTCAAGTCTAGAACATAATGTATATTGTTACTTCAAGGCTAGAACATAATGTCTATTGTTACTTTGAGTCTAAAACATAATGTATATTTTTACTTCAAGTCTAGCACGTAATGTCTATTCTTACTTCGAGTCTACCACGTACTGTCTATTGTTACTTCAAGTCTAGAACACTAGATTGTGCCAGGCGCCGTGGCGCCTGCGGCGCCCCCGTTTTTTGGGCGCCTACGGCGCCAACCTTTTTTTTAAAGACCAACTAACTTGTCCTTTTTTGATAAATACGAATTATTAAACTTTATGAAATGTACGCAAAGTATTTAATAATAATAGGGGTTGTATTTTGCACACCGATGCACACCAAACAATGACGTCATCCTATTAAATATTTTTACAGCGCTCATCAAAACACGATTTTTCAACTAAACTAACTGCTGTAGACTGTCGCACATCGCTTCTGTAGCGTTACGTTACAAACCCACACCACTGGGCTATTATATATATATATATAATGTCTATTGTTACTTCGAGTCTAGAACGTAATGTCTATTGTTACTTCAAGTCTAGCACGTAATGTCTATTCTTACTTCGAGTCTACCACGTACTGTCTATTGTTACTTCAAGTCTAGAACATAATGTCTATTGTTACTTCGAGTCTAGAACATAATGCCTATTGTTACTTCGAGTCTAGAACGTAATGTCTATTGTTATCAAAATATCAACGTTGAGAAGGTTTCATTGTCGAGCATCCTCAATAAAATTTGGCAATAGAAACGAGTTGCACCGCCATTGTTAAAAGCTCCCTAATTTTGTTTTTTATCATTAAGGACTTGACGTAGATCTATTTCCTGTTCACGTTTACGGCTTGTTACATACACATGTATTGTATTTTTCAAGTTTACATAATAATTTGCAATTAAAACTTTAAACCCGTGCCTTGACTGCAATTAATTGAACTTACATCGCCCCTAGACACATAATAACTTTAAAATAACGTTATTTGCTACCGAAACTGGACAAGTCAGTAGCAGAAAAGATATCACATTATTTATTAATTCTTTTTTTTTTTTTAGGTGAACTTTCGGGTTAGATAGTCATCACCTTTCCCCATCTCAAATACTTTATGGAAGATCGCCAAAAATCTCTTAACGGCTTCTGGCACTACCAGTTTATCGTAGTCACATCCGAGTATTGTCAATGAACCGGATACAGATCTATATTAACATCTGGGACCAGCCCTTGTCGACGAAGCCGTTATACCACTGCCCCCAATGTCTGGGGAACTGAAAACAAACGTTGGCTTCCCTCTGGGAACTTTAGCCACCAAGTTGGGCTTCGCGTGTATCTGTCGAAAGGAGATTTATGGGATTGTCGGTCGTGATGCCTCTGATGTTACACAGGTGCTACTGGAATAAGGCTCTTTGTTAGGTTCAGTGAACTAGTTTGTCATATTGACAGACAAAAACAGCATAACACCAAAACGAATGGGGATTACATTGATTTAATTTCTTACATAGTTTCAATAGTTTGGATAGAATAAAAAAACAAGTGATGCAGACTGTCTGTAACACAACACCAATGTGTTAAATTGAATTTTTATTTATATTTTTATATTTTCCCAAGTCTTAAATTTATGTCGGTGGCGAAGCTAGTGGGAGGGAATTTGAAAGCCCTCCCAGGCCCTCCACTTGGGGGCCCCCAAATTAGTGTCCGAATTTTTTAACATTGAATATTACGCTACCGCCATGTATGTGGGGCCACCAAAGAGGTTAAGCCCCGCCGGGTCCCCAAACCCCTACAAATTCCTAAATACGTCACTGGTTTATTATTTTTATCTTTTATTTTCAACGCTTTTGCATAAATCAATTTTTATCGAAACTTTATTATCGCAGAGCATTTTTTAAATAAAAATATATTGGTAGGTTAAGTATTATGAGACAATATATTAATTTGATGCGACTGCTACGGTTTCAAAGGTCTTTAGCCGCCTGTTTTGTCTATCTATGGTTTCAAAGGTCTTTAGCCGCCTGTTTTGTCTATCTATGGCTTCAAAGGTCTTTAGCTGCCTGTTTTGTCTATCTATGGTTTCAAAGGTCTTTAGCCGCCTGTTTTGTCTATCTATGGTTTCAAAGGTCTTTAGCCGCCTGTTTTGTCTATCTATGGCTTCAAAGGTCTTTAGCCGCCTGTTTTGTCTATCTATGGTTTCAAAGGTCTTTAGCCGCCTGTTTTGTCTATCTATGGTTTCAAAGGTTTTTAGCCGCCTGTTTTGTCTATCTATGGCTTCAAAGGTCTTTAGCCGCCTGTTTTGTCTATCGATATGATTCTCCTCAGGTTTCAATCATGCCGGACACCAAGCAAGATGAGTAACCCCACCGACCAATCAGCTTGCAAGAAAAGGAAGTGCAGAGGGTGGTTGGTTATCGAGACCAACGCGTTCAATTGAGGTCAATTACTTTGTTCTTTCAGAACAACAGAATAGCATGTATTTCGTAGTGTAGTGGTTATTACATTCGCCTAACACGTAGAAGGTCGTAGGTCCAAGCCCCAGCTAAGACATTACTTTTTTAATTTTAAAAAATGCTTTTGTTTATGCCAGTTCCTTTCCCACTTTCTTTTAGTTTTAGAACATGACATTCGCAACACGGCTGTTCATTCGCGTTGTTCTGATTTTTTCGTGATGTAGTTTTTGTTCTGTTCTCCCCCCCCTTTAATTTCTTTGCCCTATTTATGAGCAAGTCTGCGGCGTATGCTACGCCGCGGGCCGCATCTAGTTCTGTATATACACCTACACTATACAAGTTCAGGAATCTTGTTTTGGGCATGAAACTCATTGCCTTGAAATAAAATCACTGTCAACACGTAATAGTAAAGCTTTATGTAATGTGTCTTGGAGAAATGAAACATAAGGCGAAACGTTGTAGCGATAATAAACACCCAAATCCAGCAGTCGAAATAGACAAAAGTCACAAGTTACAAGCTACAAGTCGCAAGTCACAAGTTACAAGCTACAAGTCGCAAGTCACAAGTCATAAGTTACATGGCTACTGTATTTGTTCGAAGTAGTTAACATATGTCAAATATTTCAATTTTGATTAAGAAAATTCGTATTTACATTTTCAATATAGACGAGGCGGGTACATAGATAAAAAGAGAGATGGATTGACGATTGATTAATTGATTGATGGATATGGGTAGATAAATGGTTGTGTGGGTTGAGGGTTGCACGGATGGATGCAAGTGTAGGTGTGTGATTGTGTGTGTAATCTTACAAAACTACTGGGTAATTTTTACACTTGTCGTTTCACCGTTGTTTTGAAATTCGTCAGTTACCGCCAACGCAGCGGGGTGGCTTCTTTGACTGACCAATATCGGGTATCTGATGCGGTCAAAACAACCTGACGTCATCTGCTTCATCACACCCTGGAATTTCCCGGCTAGTGGGTCAGTGTCCTATGAACGAACTCTTTTTGCGGGTGTGTCAAAGAGACGATGTGCCAGAGAGACGGTGTGTCAGAGAGATGGTGTGTCAGAGAGACGGTGTGTGTGTCAGAGAGACGGTGTGTCAGAGAGACGGTGTGTCAGAGAGACGGTGTGTCAGAGAAACGGTGTGTCAGAGAGACTGTATGTCACGGAGACGGTGTGTCAGAGAGATGGTGTGTCAGAGAGACGGTGTGTCAAAGAGACGGTGTGTCAGAGAGACGGTGTGTCAGAGAGACGGTGTGTCACGGAGACGGTGTGTCAGAGAGACTGTATGTCACGGAGACGGTGTGTCAGAGAGACGGTGTGTCAGAGAGACGGTGTGTCAGAGAGACGGTGTGTCAGAGAGATAGTGTGTCAGAGAGACGGTGTGACACCGACCGCCGTCCAGCTCTGCTCATATTGGCACTGACTGTGAGGGACAAGTTTGAGTAAAGAAGCCCAGGTCGACAGACGTGTGACTGGACACTGCGATGACCAGGGGGCGGCAACCCGAGAGGGGAGATAATCGGATGGCCTAGACTTTAAACTAAGCCAATTTACCCGCGGGGTACGAGTAGGAGAGCGGCGCTGGCCTGTTGCTCGCGGCAGCACATTCAATTCATGAACTTCCGCTTCTTTTTTTTTTCTTTATTGCCAAAGGACCGCATATTTCCACCATTTTTCTTTACCTCAGCCCTTCCTGGCTAAAGGCCTCATTTCTTCCGCTTACTTAACAACTTTCAGGTGATTATGACTTGTTGTGAGTGATCTTATTTTAAATGATATGTCTTAAACAGCTCTTTTAAACACATTTTTACAGCTACCGAATTGTCGAACTGAAGACAATAAATTTTAATTTCGTTTAGGGCTGTTATCGATTGATTTACATTTAATCGTTAACTTTTGAAAAATTACCGAATAAATAATCGATAATTTTGATTAAACCTAAAAATAAGATTAATAATTCTAATCGATACAATTTTTTACCGATTAATCGAGAAATTAATCGTTAATTTCCGCAGCCCTTATTTCAATTAATGTAGTCAGCTGACAAATAATGGGCTTATAAACAGTGGAGTTGTTTCCCTTTACTGCTAATCTCTTTTTAAAGGGATTTTATAAAAAATTTGACCTTCCATTGACAGCTTATCTGATTTAGTACTTCTATTTAAATTTTAAAAAAAGATTTTTGCGTCATATTTTCTGCTAAGATGGGTATTGGCGAGTGAGGCAGCGTTCACAGACGACGGCTGTGAGGGTTCTTGGTGACACCCAGCTTTCTTTGTTTCCCTAACTAGTGGCAGGTTTCCATTCGGAACTGGTTTAACTCAGGGACACCATAAACCCAGGGACAAAAAAAAAAATCTGCCTTCACGGAGATTCGAACCCGTGACCATCGGTAACACCGTGCCCCGTGAGCCTACCCGATATTTGCCCAGATCATTCTGTTATTTTTGTATTTTCATGGAACGGAGACTGCCCGTGCGGAATCCACTTATTGTAAAAAAGAAACAAAAAAAGAAATAAAGATATTTGTTTTTCTGTTTTTTTTTTGTGTACTGGTAAGGTATATTTATATATATTGTTTATTTACATGTATAAATAGCGACTCAAGCATGCGTCAATCATGTAATGTAATTTTCCCTATGTTCCTCGCTAATAGGTCTACCATTATCTCTCATTTAATTACGTATAGCTTCAAGTCAACACAGGAAAGTTCTTCCCAAATTAAGAAAATATACATACTACATAACAGAAGAAAAATTAAAATGTTGAAAAATCCAATGTTGAAAGCGGTTTGCAGATTTGTAATACACGGCCAACGACAACGTTACATTATGTTTAATATATGGATGTTGCACTAAATATTCCGGTTGATGGATTAAACTCGGCCGGTTTAAACGTAAACGGCATTTGAACGGCTCTGGTTTGCCTACTGTTCTTTTGTTTATATTTTTAATCAACCAAATCCGAACTGTTGTAAACTTTTGTCAGGCTTTACTTTTCTTGTGGTATACAAAAGAAATGCATCACCTGTGACGAGAGACATTTGACCATAAGGCTTTTGTACCACAGTACTAGCTTTGTGTTGTACCACAGTACTAGCTTTGTGTTGTACCACAGTACTAGCTTTGTGTTGTGCCACAGTACTAGCTTTGTGTTGTACCACAGTACTAGCTTTGTGTTGTGCCACAGTACTAGCTTTGTGTTGTGCCACAGTACTAGCTTTGTGTTGTGCCACAGTACTAACTGTGTGTTGTACTACCGTACTAACTGTTGTGAAGAAGTCAGTATCGTTCATGTCTCATTTAAGTTTTATTTTGATCATTGAAGCGTCTAATTTTTTAGTTTAGAGTGGATGAGAATTCCTTCCGTTTGTTCAGACCTGTGTGTAAAAATCGCCTAGACTATAAACCATGACTACTTAATTGATGAAACCATGACTATTTAATTGATGAATTTTAAGCACCAGACGAGACAGTGATATGGAAATAATCGACTATTCCTCATGTCTGTAATCCAGATAACGCAACCAATCACTTTAGGATAAATTAAACTTTTCGCATTTTTTAACCATCGTTCAGGGAAGTTTGTACCAAAATAATTTTTTATGCGTAATTACCCCTACTTCAAATAACAGTTGCTTTCTTTTGTTGTTGTTTTTTTCCCTTTAAAAAAAATTAATAGTTTTTTTTTTTGTTTTGTTCTTCTTTTTCTTTTTTTTTTCCCTTGTTGTTTTTTTCCCCCAATACTTATAACTTCTCAAAGTATGTTTAAAAACTCATCTGTTTAATGATTTAACCTCGGGAAGGGGCGGGGTAATCGTTATTTACTATCAATAACACGTTTGTGTTTATGTATGTGTGGGTGTGTAACCACTCTACGCATGTGTACTAAAACCAAATTAACCTTCCCGTTAACCAGAAACCTTGCACGTCACCAGTACACCACTGTGTACGAGACTCAGCTAGAGATGTGCCGCAAGAGGAATGAACTCCGACTGGCTAACCTGCTGCTGGCGGCCATCAAGGCTCAGGTAGGTGGTTGGTTGATTGTCACGTGGTGTCCTAGCAACTCGACTTGCGGCAGTCGTTTGTTGTTGGTATTGTCGTAAAAGTTGTTTTCTTGTTTATTGTGTCAAACGGACCTTGTAGATGTCTTCTGTCAATTTGTTTTCATTATTATTATTCCTTAACGCTGTTTTTTTAAATAATAATATTCATAAATAATATTTTTAATAACTTCATTACTAATCTTATGACATATTTTAATTGCTGTAATTTTTAAAATAATTGACTTTATGATCGTTACTAGTTACACAGCATGTCAGTGTTGTGGTTACTTCATTTTAATGTGGTCTCGTCTGTTACTGTTAGTTTTCTGTTTTTTTATACCCGCATTTCTCCCTTAAAATGTCAATAAAATATATGATTCCTTTGCTTTTTATCATTGTGTGTGTGTTTTTTGAAGTAGTGATGCCCTAATTAATGTCAATAACCAATAGAGGGAAAATAGATTTTTGTTATGATTTTACTTACAAAATCATCAAGGACACTGTCTCATAATATTTCCCCACAAACAAGGGGAATTAGTGATGTAACCAGACGTGTTATCCTGAAAGGTTTAGTTTTGTGTATCTGCAAGGTGGGGGGGGGATAGTTTGGGAGTGTGTTAGTCTGGTACATTAACTCCATCTTAAGGGCTACCACTTCAATGGCTCTTCTGTTAAACACTGCGTTGAAATATTGTGTTGTTGCTTTTTTTTTTTTTTTTTTTTTTCCAAATGAAAGCAGATCTTTACTCAAAGTTCTTAGAGAATGAAAGGAAAATAAGAATAACATAAGAATGAAAATTACATAAATTTTATAATAATATTTTATGGGGATTGGTGGAGGGCATCACAAGTTTTAGGGAGACAAATAAAGAAGAGAGGAAAAACGAAAGAAAGAAGAAGAAACAAAAGGAAAACTACATGTTTTCTAATATCTGGAGATGAATTTGAATCTCGCATTTGATGTTTCTGAAATGTGTTTAAAAGTGTCAAATAAGTTTTAGTTTATCAACTATTGAAAGGTGTTCAAATTGAAACAAAGACATGATGAACTGTATAAAAAGAATAATTTCAACATGTAAAAAAATCACAGGTTTAAATGTACGCACATTAAATTTTATTTGATCCTGCCACTTAACATGTTGTAACCGAGTCATACGACACATATGATAGACAAGAAACGAAACAGAAAACCCCGTGAAAAAGCAAAAAAATTTTTACTATAAATCCCATAATCCCATATATATCAGACATAACAATGAGTATTGATTATGCTCAATATAACAGATAGCATAAGCATTTGCAGATCGGGAAAATATTATAAAAGTACGTTCGATATAATACGCCCAAAATTAACCCCCGACCCACAGATGATGAAGCAAGTTCAAAAGGCTACAGCCAGTGTCTATATGAGCGTCCACCCCTACCCTAGAATATGTCTAAGTTAGTTGGCGAGCGGTCGATGTGTTAACGGATCGCTCACTAAATGCGATATGAAATATCGGCGCTATTGATCTTGATAAAAATGTGTAGACATCTTGCCATAAAATAGTACCTATTATCAGGCTTGTGCATAGGAATGTTATTCCCATGAGATTCCCATAGGAAACGTCCCATGGGATTGGATGGGATGGGACAGCACATATTTGCATTTCCCATATATTTAAAATAATAAAATGAGAGTGTCAGAATGATACTGAATTGTCATAAAGTTAATAAATTTTGTCTTTTTACATGTCTTTTTGTATATGTAGCCCTATTTAGTAGACGCTAAACCTAAACTTTCATAAATTTAAAACTTTAATTTTCAATGTAGTCCATATTAATTTATATAAAAAATAGTAATCCCAATGGATGGGATGGGATAGGACAGGCATAAATTGCCATGGGATGGGATGGGATGGGACAGAAAAATATTTTCCATGGACAAGCATGCCTATTATTGTCTTAATTCCTTCGAAGCCTAAATGGCCAATTACCTAGCAGAGAATACAACAACAATATCGATTTGATGATTACATTCTTAGCACATGACAACAAAACTTCGATTATAAACTTTATGTTTGCTTAGTTTATGACTTGGAAGATTTATTCTGATTGTCAATTTTAGCCATTCGTTTGAAAACGTTAGTATTTTAGATTTTAAAATGCATTTGTATTTAAAGTATTTCATTAAAAAAAAAAAAAAACATTTTACATCACTATCAACTAACTAGCTCCCATCAGTCAAGATTAAATTCCCTGTGTTTAAAGAGAACCGTTTTTAAATGGCCTTAGCAGATCATAAGGTACCCGCAGAAAGGGGTGTAACTCAATGGGTTATCTGGAGAAAGGGGTGTAACTCAATGGGTTATTTTCAGAAAAGGGTGTAACTCAATGGGTTATCTACAGAAAGGGGTGTAACTCAATGGGTTACCTGCAGAAAGGGGTGTAACTAAATGGGTTATTTGTACACAGGGATGTAACTCAGTGTTTTATCTACAGAAAGGGGTGTAACTCAATGGGTTATCTGCAGAAAGGGGTGTAGCTCAATGGGTTATCTGCAGAGAAGGTTTGTAACTCAATGGGTTACCTGCAGAAAGGGGTGTAGCTCAATGGGCTATCTGCAGAGAAGGTTTGTAACTCAATGGGTTACCTGCTGAAAGGGGTGTAGCTCAATGGGCTATCTGCAGAGAAGGTTTGTAACTCAATGGGTTACCTGCAGAAAGGGGTGTAGCTCAATGGGCTATCTGCAGAGAAGGTTTGTAACTCAATGGGTTATCTGCAGAAAGAGTTGTAACTCAATGGGTTACCTGCAGAAAGGCGTGTAACTCAATGGGTTATTAACAGAAAGGGATGTAACAGTGGTTTATCTACAGAAAGGGGTGTAACTCAATTGGGTACCTGCAGACACAGGCGTGTGTATCAGACGCGGTTCAACTCAAACGTTCTTTAGGTAACAAATGCCCAGAGGGATTGCTTTTTGGAACGGTCAGGTTACGGGGTTCACTTCCCTTGCCACGGAAAAGAGCGTGAAGGATGAAACTGTGGCAGACATCGGCAGGTGACTCGTGTACGCGTCTGCTGCTGATAACTTGAAGCGGTGATACAGTGGTGATCTTCTGTGCTTTGGGGTGATAAGTGGGGCGCGGAGGTGAAAAGTTGGGTTGTGGAAGTGATAGGTGGGGGCGTGGAGGTGAAAGGTGGGGTTGTGGAGTGGAAAGTTGGGGTTGTGGAAGTGATAGGTGGGGTTGTGGAAGTGATAGTCGGGGGCATTGAAGTGATAGTTGGGGTGTGAAGGTGATAGGTGGTGGCGTGTAGGTGAAAGGTGGGGGTGTGGGAGAGTGGAGTTGCAATATTATGGGATTTTTTAAAAAAAAATTTGGATGATGTGTGACTGTGTAAATTTTATGTTACTGTTAAATTAGTAGTAATATGAGTAGTAAATGTTCCCGCCAGTTCCGAATAACGGGAACATAAAGATATGTACATTTTGTTGTCCGCCCTTATGACGGTGTCACCTGGTGCGGTCCGTTCTCCCCGCACCCGTCTCTTAGTTACGCCTCTGATTGCAACAATTGCAACAAAACCATTTGCAAAAAAACCTTTCTACAGATATCAGCTATGACCCTCTGATAGCAGCGTTAACATCGCCCTTTTAACTTCCTCTCATTCATTTAAACATGTTTTCTTGCTAATCTCTTCCCTAGATGTTACGCAATCATGATTAGAGCTCAATGACATCAAATATAGTGTGTGTGTGAGCCTGTATGATATCGATTATCAGAGATTGTTTTCCTCTAATCCAGGAGTATCCAAACTACGGCTCGCGGGCCGGATCCGCCCCGCGAGGCCCTCTGACCCGGCCCGCGGAGTACTTTTAATCTAAAAAAAACAAAAATACTTTTTTTACATGTAGTTTACCACAAAACGTCATGTATTAAACCAGCGAAAGCAAACATCACTAAATGAAGAGTTTCCACTTTCTATGATTTCATAACTAAATTATTTTTTAAATTAAAAAAATAAATAATAATTAATGTTGCTGTTGCATACAATTGTCCCTCGAATGTAAGAGATTTCCGTTTTGCTATGAAAATAGGTATTATAGATATTAAACTTGTGCACATACCTAAACCTACATATTCACATATGTTATATACTTTATATATAGATCTAAATATTTGTTGTTTTTTTTATTTCTCTTCTTTCGGATTATAATTTACCTTCTTTCATTGCATGGATAATGACTGATATATTTGGTTAGCCGACTGTTATGAAAATTAACCGTGTGGCCAAAGCTGTTGGAGATGTGAACTCATCGTGACTTATCATTACTCACGTGGGCAATGGGATGTATGCATATGTATATATGACTAAGGAACGTAACAAACTTAGGCAAATAGTTTGTCTTATACAGTATGTATAGTATACTGTCAAACAGTCGTGATTTCTGCATGTGCATGGAATAACAGTGTTGTGAGGGATTAAGGCGGGGGAGGGATGTGTCGGCATGTCAAAGAAAATTTGCTTACTTTTATGTGAAACATTATACACCGCCTTTATTATCTGTCAAGCTCTCTAGCCGGTATTGCGGTATTTCCCCCCTCCCCCCACCCACTCTCAATATAAACATTGTCCTTGATACGGTAAACAATCATAATGACTGATTTAGCTTGTACAGTCGGACATCACTAAGTCGATCTTCTAAAGTCGTAAACCTCCCTATGTCGAATTATTGTTAGGTCCTGGCCAAATTCCATAAGACTAATGTACATAACGTCTCCCTAACTCAAGAGTTTTGGCTTCCAACCTCCGTAAGACGAATTGGTCAATGCCTTCGGGTAAATGGAAAATCTTACTCCCCTCATGCCATTGTGAAATTAATCAAGTGTGTGTAGGAGGGGGTGCTTTATTAGGGGTGTTGGTATTTCGAAGCTAAGTCGGCGTCCTTTCCTATCAAACATAAGACACCGCCTCTCCATCCTGTGATGGAAGATTACAACCTGCACCGTTATTATGAAACCAAACATCGGGAGAAATATGCACAGCTGGATGGTAAAGTTCGTGCTGAAAAATGTTTCTATGTAACAAAATCACGTCAAATATCACAGGACATTGCTCCGTAAATCCTCTAATGAAAATGAATCCTTAACAAAGGCATGTTATAAAGTTGTCTAAGTCCTGGTTAAAGTGGCAAACCATTAACAGATGGTTAAGAATTGAAGGAATGTCTGTTGGAGGTAACTTTGCCCAAAAATGTTAAAAGAATGTAAAAATGTAGCTTTGGGTTCAAATACCATTGCTGGCCATGTTGCAGACTTGGGTGAAAACATTTTGATTCAATTAGCGAAATAAAAGCGGCTAAAGATGCAAGCAAACGTCGCCATTTGTCAATTGCAATTGATAAATCGCTGGACAGCAGTTCCAACTCTCAACTGCTTGTGTTCATTAGAAATGTGGATGAAGACATGAACATAACACAAGAACTGTTTTCGTTACATAGCATTATGCAAAAGCTACCAGAGAGGATATATTAAGCGAATTGGAAAAAAATCATTTGTAGATTATAACTTGGACTGGACTAACTTCACTTGCTTGACTGTTGATGGAGGAAAAAACATGAATATCATTAAGAAAGGCTTGGTTGGACAATTGAAGCAGTTGTATAATGAGAAACACATTCCTCAAACAATCTTCCTGCCCTGTATTCTTCACCAACAAGATTTACTTGCTAAATATGTGGACATTAGCAGTGTGCTGAATCCTGTGGTGAAAATGGTGAATTTAATAAGGTCACATGGGCTCAATCATAGACAGTTCAGAGACATGTTGAAAGATAAAGACACAGAATCGCAAGATTTACCATATTACACAGCACAGTGGTAAGTTGGCTAAGTTGTGAGAAAGTTCTGAGTAGAGTATTTGAATCAAGAAAGGAAATACGTGACATCCTAGAAAGTAAAGAAAATTCATAGCTATCATTGACTGATGAAGATTGGGTATGAAAATTGGCTTTTGCTGCAGACATTACTCGTCTTTTAAAATTTCTTAACCTAAAATTACAAGGCGAGAAAAATCTGGTTTCTGACTACTTAAAGGCCTGCAGATCTTTTTTTTTTTTTTTTTTTTTTAACAAATACAGGCCAACAACTTGACACACTTTCAGCAGTGCAAGGTCTTCATGGATGAAGCAACAGCTGAGTTCCCCACATCATTTAAATGCGAGATCATCAAAGACCTCCAGCTGCAGCTTCAGGAGCGGTATTCTGTTTTGGATTTAAAGGCAGGAGAAGTGAAGCTATTAAGAAATCTATTTAAAGCAGATGTGACCAGTTGCTGAAATAAACTGCAGCTGGAAGTCATTGATTTGCAAGCAAATGACCACCTTAGGTACAAGTTCAAAAGACTTTTGAGTTTTTAACCAGTTTTTTTCAAAGGAAAACTTTCCTAATGTCATAGCTTTTGCATCAAGGTATCTTTCAATCTTTGGAAAACCATACTTGTGTGAACAGACGAGGCTACTACGAGGGTACTTTCGTGTGTTTACGCGAGGCAGTGTTATACAACTTAGTATTTCAGCCTTGTATTTGTTGTATCGGCACTTCTAAGCCTGTCCCTTCCGTGACGTCATCCTATGACGTGGCATCACGTGGTTTTTTAATCCCCGTAGCCACAGCCCACAAGTCGTAGTGACTCTGATGGCCGAGTGAAGTAAACACACACACACACAAAATTAAATAACATTTTTTTAAAAACAGGCCATGACAGAAATTGTACTTTAACGCTTTTAATCAATGATCATTTCAGATAGGACATGTTCATTAGTATGAAGAAGCAAATGATTCCACAGAAGAGTATAGCCATGCTCATTCAATATACGACTCGATATTTGTAGTTTGGAAGCACAAGTGAATGGGTTTTCTTTTGATTCGAATAAGCTCTAGAGATCTAACTATTTCCATTAGCACTTGATCACAAAAAGTACATGCTACCATTATTTGTTATTATTATAATATTACTTATTAGAAGTCGTGTACTGGATTCCAATTTTTGTAATCCGGCCGACGCCGGATTTGGTTCGGATGTGTCAATTAAATCTAGCCGGAAGCGAAGTCGGGGGTGGATTTGTCGGAACCGGAGCTTTTCTATATATATTTCTATGCCTTATGGCTATACCGGCAAGCCGGATTAGGACAGATTTATGAAATGAAATTCCGGATTTGTCGGAGTCGAAATCCGGTACATCCCTACTTATAAGCCTTGTAAGTATGAATATTATCTTATCTTCATCAGTAAGCTAAAAGATGAAACGTCTTATAAATTACATTGTAAATAATTTGAAATTCCGACCACTATTATTTTTAATTATATCTTGTTTTCACGTGTTCCTCTACCCCCCCCCTTTTTGTTTATTATAACTATTACCTTTACTTCTATTTCTTTGTTGACATAATCATGGTCACAATATTTTACATTTTCATCAACATTTTGTTTCTACATTAAAAGACAAACATAATATTTACATGAATTGGGACTAATCCTATAAACTTGATTTTTCTTTGAAGCCCAAGTGCAATATCTATACCACTTTCCATTATATTTTGCAAATATATTTCACGCAGTGCCCAGCTAACACTATATTAGTTCGTCTTTATCATCATTGAAAACTCTAATTAGAGTGCAAGACTAGACACAAATCATAGATAAACTTAGGACGCAATAATCTTCTGTATAGAATGAGCGTTTGTAACAGATAAGATAAAATAACAATTTTCTGATGGTGTTTAATTTGGTGTCATCCGGTGTCTCTATTCGCCTGGGTCAAGAAATTAAATGACAATACTTTATTGTTGGTCGTGTTCCCCTCACCAGTCTTTTTATAGCGATATGAGGAGCTCTCTGACAAAGGGGGGGGGGACTCTTCTGGTAATAAAATGGATCGAATGCTTGGAGTTACTCCGAGTTGTAATGATCGTGTCAGTATGTTATGATTGTGTTGTTAAAAGTGACAGATTATTAATAGTTCAAAAGTTGTTTTGCAAAATGTAATTTTTTAAATATATTTATTATTTTTATGTCAGGCTGGCAATTTATTTAAGTAATTGTTGACGGATAGTTCATGTGGAAATCTTTGTTGACAGACTGTTGAAGGCACGAAA
Source organism: Radix auricularia (assembly GCA_002072015.1). Taxonomy (NCBI): domain Eukaryota; kingdom Metazoa; phylum Mollusca; class Gastropoda; family Lymnaeidae; genus Radix; species Radix auricularia. The sequence goes on along the minus strand of MUZC01000525.1, from coordinate 792,145 downwards.
TGTCGAAGTTAAGATTTTATAGACATTGTAATATCATTCTGTTTGGTAGTGTGTGTGGTGTTGGGGGGGGGGGAACTAAGGACAGTGGTTAAGTTTTAGTTAAAGGCCTTGAACTTTTTTAATGTATCCACGGAAGAAAATGGTTTACTTGTAAATTTTATTATAAGTAAAGTTTGAGCATAAATATTAATTCTACGTTCTGTTTGTCCTGCTTTATTTGTGACAAACTTTCAAAGGTTTTATTATATTATATTGTCAAAAAAATAAAAGATTTAAAAAATGCCCTTACTTTAAAAACAAAAAAAAATATTTGTTTTTTTTAAAGACCCACCGCGTAGCCATGTTTTAGCAGGGTGTTCGTTAGCGATTCAAACTCGCCAAATAATACCCCCGAGGAGAAAGAGTTCCAAAAATGGAGGGAACTGCTATTGAGACGTGACGTTCTATCAGACGACGACATTGTTCCCATGCTGGAAGGACTTTAATTAGGCGGTGGCCGTGTTACAGTTAGAAGAACTGCTGTTAGAATTAGAAGAACTGCTGTTA
>MUZC01000525.1:766307-783676 GCA_002072015.1 Radix auricularia | reverse complement strand
GTGTTCGATGGGACGTTAGTTGGATGTGTTCGATGGGACTTTAGTTGGAGGTGTTCAATGGGACGTTAGTTGGAGGTGGTCGATGGGATGTTAGTTGGGAGTGTTCGCTGGGACGTTAGTTGGAGGTGTTCGATGGGACGTTAGTTGAAGGTGTTCGCTGGGACGTTAGTTGGAGGTGTTCGCTGGGACGTTATTTGGAGGTGTTCGATTGGACGTTAGTTGGAGGTGTTCGATTATTTCGTTAGTTGGAGGTGTTCGCTGGGACGTTATTTGGAGGTGTTCGATGGGACGTTAGTTGGAGGTGTTCGCTGGGACGTTATTTGGAGGTGTTCGATGGGACGTTATTTGGAGGTGTTCGATGGTACGTTAGTTGGAGGTGTTTGATGGGACGTTATTTGGAGGTGTTCGATGGGACGTTATTTGGAGGTGTTCGATGGGACGTTAGTTGGAGGTGTTCGATGGGACGTTAGTTGGAGGTGTTCGATGGGACGTTAGTTGGAAGCAAACTGTCTTCCAAGTGAAGTTTGTAAAACTTATTTCTCTCCAAAGGATCAGAGAGTTAATAAATGATATTAGTGCTTATTTGTTGAACATTTGCGTTTCAACGACACTTTCTTCGTTCTAATCAGTTTGCTACAAGCATATTTCACCTTAACGAAAACTTTTCTTTTTTTTTTACCTTTGTAAGTTTAAGGGGATACAAATGGTAAACGCATTCCAGTAAATCTAAGAATGTGATATTATCATATCAGACAATAATTGGCTTCATTTTCTATTTTGGAAAACCACGTATACGCAGTAAACGTTGTTGTTTTTTTTCGGACATGATATTTTAATGTTTGTGCAGGATTTCCTTATACGTTTAAGGCTGTGATCCTGACAAATAATTTCGAATTCGTGCAAGACAAGTAATTATATTTTACTATTTTCACTCGAAGAATCAATCCTTATACTTAAAAAAAAATTCTTAGCAAAGAGCGTGGAAAATACGGGTAGCTAAAGATGAGTGACCCAAACCCGTACACCATAAATACATCTAACAAGCCTGGGCGACAATAACAAATTTGAGTAAAGTCACATTCTAGAAAAGTTTTAATTTGAAACTTCGAGACTTTGCTGTCTGGCAACAACGGGAGATTACCGCAGCATTTGACCGCAACAATGATGACCACCATGGCGTTCGACAGGCCGACCATCTTCTCGATGAGTGAGTTGGCAGCCAGGGTGAGTGCAGTCCCCTGTCTTTTCTTGTTGTTGATGAGAGCGAGTCTGCATGTGGGTGCCTGTTAGTACCTGTCGGTGCGCGTTGGTGCCTGTAGGTGCATGTTTTTTTGTGTGTTGGTGGGTGTTTTTGCGTGTTGTTGCATGCTTTTTGCGTGTTGGTGCCTGTTTTTGCGTGTTGGTGCGTGTGTGCAACTGTGTGCTTGAGCATGTATATATATTCCAGTAGTGTTGTCAAGTGTCTGTGTGTACTAATGTGTGTGTGTGTATGTATGTGTGTGTGTGTGTGTGTGTGTGTGTGTGTGTGTGTGTGTGTGTGTGTGTGTGTGTGTGTGTGTGTGTGTATTTGTGTGTGTGCGAATATATGGTTATGCTCTATATTTTAACTTCAGAAGTGGGATTTTTTGATGCACTGTTTTTATCTACCATAAATGTATTTCAAATATTTAATTTTTAAATTTGCACGGCTATATATTTTCTCAAAGCAATATAATAGTTAATTGTATGTTTGAAGGGGGGTGGAGGTTTTTAGGAAATAAAATTACACGGAAACAGTGTCATGTACGTACAAATAGGATTGACTAACAGAAAAATTAGGCCCAGGCCATTAAGAGTCGGCCTAGCATTTCGTAACGTGACAATAAAACATCACCATCAAGAAAACAATTATTACTTTCGTAAATTTCTATTTGGTTAACAATTTTTCTCCTCAAAATGACTGGTCAACAAAGCTGGGTGAGTAGCTTGTCACGTTAACGTGACGTGACGAAAATCGTCCTAAAACACTCAGACCCCATGTTCTTTAATTACGAGCATCAGTATAAACGAGAGCTCCCATTTCAATCTCCGTCCTTACTTGTCAAAACATGTTAGAGTACCGAAACTCGAGCTTGTTTGTGAGGGCTCCAATTACCTGCTGTCTGAAAGATTTAAACGAAGTCATTACTGTACCGTCTTTTCTTTTATTCCCAGGCTACAAGAAATCTTGTTCCTCTATCATTTGGGGTCTCCCAACACTTTCCCTTGTGGGACCTATTGTGTCCAACTGTGTCCTACTATGACCGCGTGTGTCTAACTATGGCCCATTGTGTCCGAAGGTGTTCTGCTGTGATCCATGTGCCCTAATATATTTGACCGTGGTCTACGATGGCTAACTGTGTCCTTCTGTGTCCCTCTGTGTTCCCACTATGCCCCACTGAGTCTCACTACGTCCCATTCTGTGTCTCTCTGTGACCCACTATGTCTCTTAATGTCCCACTTTGTCCCACTGTATCCTTCTATGCCCCACTGTGCCCTACTTTGCCCATCTGTGCACCAGTTCCTTACTGCATATTGACGATATCCTTTTTGACATACAGTTATGTACTACACCCACTGTGTCAAACTGTCACCAGCTGTAGGTCACAGTGTCCAACCGTGACCTACTGATCAATCTCCCTTGACATGCGCCAACCAGTCTAGTTTCACAACAAACTGAACGCGTTGACAATGCCATGTATTTGAAGAAGAAAATCCTAACGGATAACACGTGATGCTATCAAATGGAGATTTTGAGAAATTATCATTGGATTCATCCAACTGAAATCTAAATGTCAGTTTGCTGACTTTGTTTTTTGTTAACGCCGGATCCTAATGCTTGCAATCTTATNACCCCCCACCCCCCGCACAACCCTGTACACGTGTATTCCAATGTTATGGCCCGTCTTTAGGGGCTTAGGGCTTTTCTCAACATCGATGACCCTGGAAACGCGTGACGCGAATACATTTGGCTGCTACTAGCGGAGAAGTGACAGAGGTAAAGTATACAGAAGAGAATATACTTCTATACGCTTCTAGCACTGGCTCGACAGTGACAGTATCGAGAGAGAAGAGAGTACAATTACCTGCTATTTGGGCCAACATAACAAAGCCAATTCTGAGTTTGAGACACACACGCCATGTGAAGTTTGGTTACTTGATTCTTTCATCTTTTTTCTGCACACACAGGTCTGCCTTCTGTTCACGACACAAATGCTTAGTTACCATCAGTCTACGGCACACAGGTATACCTACCATCAGTCTACGACACACAGGTTTACCTACCATCAGTCTACGACACACAGGTATACCTACCATCAGTCTACGGCACACAGGTATACCTACCATCAGTCTACGACACACAGGTTTACCTACTATCAGTCTACGACACACAGGTTTACCAACTATCAGTCTACGACACAGAGGTTTACCTACCATCAGTCTACGACACATTGTTCTATGATATATTGTTTCCTTTACTAGGCTGTCCCTTAAAACTTTTGCCTCGGAGAATCTTTAGTAGATCAAGGTGTTTTTTTTAAAGAAGTTCTATTAAAGCGATCCTAAACATGAATCCAATGTGTCCCCAGCCCCTGTGAGTAATACAACATCAGTACCTCTCATTGCCGTCATGAATCCAATGTGTCCCCAGCCCCTGTGAGTAATACAACATCAGTACCTCTCATTGCCGTCATGAATCCAATGAGTGCCCAGCTCATGTAATATAACATCAGTACCTCTCATTGCCGTCATGAATCCAATGAGTGCCCAGCTCATGTAATACAACATCAGTACCTCTCATTGCCGTCATGAATCCAATGAGTGCCCCGCTCCTGTGAGTAATACAACATCAGTACCTCTCATTGCCGTCATGAATCCAATGTGTCCCCAGCCCCTGTGAGTAATACAACATCAGTACCTCTCATTGCCGTCATGAATCCAATGTGTCCCCAGCCCCTGTAAGTAATATAACATCAGTACCTCTCATTGCCGTCATGAATCCAATGAGTGCCCCGCCCCTGTAAGTAATACAACATCAGTACCTGTCATTGCCGTCATGAATCCAATGAGTGCCCCGCCCCTGTAAGTAATATAACATCAGTACCTCTCATTGCCGTCATGAATCCAATGAGTGCCCCGCTCCTGTAAGTAATATAACATCAGTACCTCTCATTGCCGTCATGAATCCAATGAGTTCCCCGCCCCTGTAAGTAATATAACATCAGTACCTCTCATTGCCGTCATGAATCCAATGAGTGCCCCGCCCCTGTAAGTAATATAACATCAGTACCTCTCATTGCCGTCATGAATCCAATGAGTGCCCCGCTCATGTAATACAACATCAGTACCTCTCATTGCCGTCATGAATCCATTGAGTCCCCAGCCCCTGTGAGTAATACAACATCAGTACCTCTCAGTGCGTTCATGACAACGTCATTAACGAAAGGATAAACATGAAGTAAACAAATTTATAATTTTCTGAAAGGTTCTAACTTTACTGGCTGTTGATATGTTATTGACAACGAACTCAAACATTTTTAGAACCTCCGACGTTATGCGATTCAGTTTTGACGTCACAAAATTTACGATGTCAACGGGTCGGCTCTGACGTCACGGACTGCCCAAGCATGCGCGTGTTGTTGTTTTGAAATCAGGTGATACAATTTTTTTCTTTTTTGTTGTTACTCCAGGAATCGATCTGCTGATTCATTGTGACATCCGTCCAACGCCCACAATCAAACAATAACATAAACAATTGTTTTTAACTTCCCTTATTAGCGGGGGTGTTATTGCATAGTTTGAGATCTGCTGATTTATTGTAACATCCGTCCAACGCCAATATCAAACAATAACATAACAACTGGGGCTCAAGTTTTGACCGCCCGCCCCTCCCCCCGCCCACCTTACGATAGTTTTACTTCCCTTAACAGCTGGGGTGTTATTGCATAGTTTGAGAAAGTTCTGTTTAATTTTGGTTAATATTAGATAAAAATTTATTTCCGCACCAGAAACAATTATTGTAAATGGGAATGTAGACTGCACATAAAAAGATTTTTATTTTCTGTTTGTCTAGTTGATAGCAAATGTAAGATATAGATTAGCCTTCATTGGACTGTACTATTTTATTGCCCGTAAAAAAAATGACGGAAGTTATAAAATAAATATATTTCAGCTGAAATCTATTAATTTTGAAGGAAAAAAACATATCAGAATAAAAAGTAATGTAATACAGAAACTTAAATTATATACTTTTATTTTTAAATCCTTTATATTAACTTGTGTTTGAGCCTGTGCGACCGACTGAGCGTTCGTCGTTCGTGCTTACTTGCCGAAAAAATTTAGAATCGATTTTTAACCCAGTTTCTCGTAAGCTAACGAGCTCAAATTTTGCAGGCAGACTCATGCTAATGATAAAAATAGTGTATCAAAATTTCAAATCGATCGAATTTACAGAAATTGAATTATTGAATTTTTAAATTATTTTATTTATTTCTTTGTATCATTTTAATTTTTTTAGATACAGTGTTGTGGTGCGTATTATGTTCAACAACCTTTCCTGTCGCACAATGAGGTGCGCATTATATTGTCAATGCATTTTTAAAATAAATTCACGATAGGTGCGCATTATATTAAAAATTTTTTACGAGACAAAACTAGAATTTCGTATTTTCGGATCGTTTAGCCCCGCGTATTATAATGAACATCCGCATAGCTATGTCTTGTATAAAAAGGATTTATAGCCAAAAACTTGTTTTTACGGGGTTTTTTGAAATTCATTTACGAGCAACAAGGACGTTCCGCCGTCGTTTCGTTGGCATGTTGTACCTCCCCTCCAACAGCCGTCTCGACCGGCCATAAATATGCCTCCCGTCAAAAATACCATTCATTATAGTTATAATATATAACCCATAAAAACATACTTTTTGGCCATAAATACCAATGCATACCGCTCATTTCTGGTTATTGTTTTATACTTTTTATATATTTGTTTATTAACTTTTTAATATTAATTTAATTTGATTTTAAACATTCCTTATTACACTGATATCCGGATATTATTCGGATATGTGATAAGTATTTGCCGAATCCAGGTAGTCCATTAGTATATGACAAGAATACCATTTAATTATATATCTTTTTATAATTATCTCTATATTTGAAATATTTGAATTTGGCCATCGCTTTCCACGTAAAATTCACACACTAATTACACAATTATATTAAGAATTTTTAATTATTATCGAAATATGTATCACAACAGAATTTAACAAAATTCACAACTTCATTTACACGTATAAAAAAAACTTGCATCGTGTGATAATGGTGATGGAACATTTTTTACGTATCTATCAAATAAAAAAAGTACCCGTTAAAAAACCACAGCTTAATTTAATATGTGTACACAAAAATGTGCGCACCGTAGTTTGACAAAATATTTTTAAAAGCGCACCGCTGAATTTAAATACTGCACAAAAACTAACGCGCTTTTAAAGTCCGCGTAAATGTGATCAATATGAGATTACATTTTTTTCTGATTGGCTGTGGATGTCTTTCGGAGTTTGAAGGACCAATCGCTATCGATGACTGCACAGAAAATTCCCTTTTATTATATAGGATTTCTTTGAACAATTTTATGCGGACTTTCGAGTAACTTTTGGTGCTGTTATTTGGTGTGCTCCTTTCTAAACTTAGTAGCTTTACGAACGGACAGGACAAACATAGATCTACAGAGCAAATGATGTATATTGATTTTGGTTTAATGTGAACGCGGTAATTTTGGCTAGGGAGTGCTGTGAATATAATCCACAATAAGGAAGTGAAAAACCTCAGCAATCACTTGATTATTTTATTGTATTTGTTGTAACTCCGATGTTTGGAGGAAGACGAGTGTCGGGGTATATTGGAAAAACTTCTTATCTTATCATGTCTGTTACAAACTTTTCTTCTTAACAAGAGATTATTGCGTCCTACGCTTATCCGTGGTTTATGCCCAGCCTTGCATTTTTAATTGAGTTTTAAATGTTGATCATTGATAGGGTATGAAAAAAGTACTACTAGGATTTGGGACAGTTAGTTGTTTTCGTTGACTATGGACGATATCATTGAATACTTTCTACGCTACTCATTAAAATCTTCAACTCATATCTTATAACCGATATTATTTTTAACTTTTAAGCCATCTCACAACTCGCAAATAGAGAAATAACAAACAACATTTCTAAATTTAGCCGATGGTTCTTAACCTGGGTTCTATCGAACCCCAGAAGCTCGGTGATTCAGTCTCAAGGTTAAGACACACATCCGCCGACGTATGCAAATTCGTGATGACGCGCCTCTTTTTCCTATTAACCGTGGCAATAAAAAGGTTGGGGACCATTGTTCTACATGACTGAACAGTCCCATAATTCTAGTTTAACTGGTGGAATTTATTACACCCCGGCAAAGCTTACGAGTCTCAATGGTTAGGCCCGCCGTCTTCTGTGATAAACAGCGCGATACCATTTAATACAGTGTGAAAGTTTAGTGTCAGTTGACGGTATCGATCTTTCGTATCACCGATACTTGCCGGTCAATCGCCAGTAGTCCGGCTTTCATTGATCGTAGGACAAGAGAACCGCCCAGGTCACAGGTCAGTCCAATTAGCCTCATTAGTCCAGTGGCAGTGATGTCAGTGGCAGAGATGTCAGTGTAGAGTTGTCAGTGGCAGAGATGCCAGTGTAGAGTTGTCAGTGGCAGAGGTGTCAGTGTAGAGTTGTCAGTTGCAGAGATGTCAGTGTAGAGATGTCAGCTGGTAGCGTGATCTGACCTTTTAACCAATTGATGAGACGAGACATGTAGTAACTGATACGCGCTTCGCTCGACGCTGTTGTTTACGTGTACTATAGCAGCTCTGAGTCCTCTGGTTTTGGAAACTAGTCATCATCACGGGAGACTACTCACACATTTAGTAAGCTGTCCCCGAGACTGTAGCCTAGTACTAATGGGGCTATAGTTTTAGAACATTACCTTTATTATAGGGTTCTTCATTTCTAAAACCGGAAAACGTCATAGCTCATTTCGTAATGTTCTGTTTTTAGATTACATTTTAGCGGAACAAAGTTTTGAGGCATAAATAGATCTACAGTCAAATGGCTATGTTCTCAAAATTGTTAGCTTAGTAAAATTACGAAATTGTTTTTTTTATTTTGCTTGTCAAATAAGCTGTCTTAAATTACGAAGAATTAAAAATTAGCTGATAGATCAATCATTCTCAATATACCTACATTCACGTATTGACTCGTATCTTTTATTATTTTTTTTATGAATTGTGTCCTTAAAAAAGATAAATTTAGATATAATATTTCTATTAATAGATATCCGCCATATTATGACAAGGCCCATACAAGACACAATAACGATTTGTTCTATCACACAATTCCTTTCTGTGTTCTGTATTTTATTCAAACGTTTTATCGCAGTCCTATTCTATATGTTTATATTACATCTATTAAGATATCAATGGATTGTTCTTTGGCGCTTTTGAAGATAACCCAAAACACAACTATTTTTAGGGCTGTATCGGATTTCGAATCCGGACATTTTTACAAAGCTGGAATCGGCAGAATTTCACCTTATAAATTCGGCCTAATCCTGTTTACCAAATAGCAATAGAGCCATAAAATGTACATATAAAATAGGTCCGCTCCGGCATATCCGAAATCCGGCATTTTTTTCAAATCCGGATCCATTTGGATTTCATTTCATAAATCCGTCCAAAAAATTTTAATTCGGTAAAGACATATTGTATAAATCTTCTCTTTCTAGAAATTCATGGTACCACAAGATTTTTATTTTAATGTTCAGTTTTTAAACTTCTAAAGCTCATTTCAAAGAAAAATATTACCGATAATGTTTTCTAAACAGAGCATGCACTTTTATTACCGAAACAAAATACTGATATTAAGTTTGTTATGGAAGTTAAATCACAATTTCCTTTCAACCATCCCTGTTGCATCGATCGATGTTTGCCATATTGAATACCTCTCCCACCTTTTCAAAGTCTACCAATTATTATTTCCATTGGATTCGTTATAAGCAGTACCAGACTTAGTATTGATAAGGCACTAAGCTGTGTGAGATAAGGGGCCCTTTATAAGTCCAGTCATTCTATGTCATGTCAGTGCAAAACATGAGAATAGCTCAATCGGCAAATATGTTTGGGGCCCACAAGAAATTTGGGGCCCTAGCTTTAGCTTGTGTAGCTTATCCGAAAAGAAGGTACTGCTAATAAGAGAATTTGTGATTAACGGTAATCTTGATTTACGCGGCAATGAGTCCAAGCTTTAGGGATTAATATATGTTATATAAATCAATCCATCAGGTGATGTGCCTATAGGCGTAGACGGTCATGTTCTCTACAGCTCTCTGTCTTTGGTATTGCCCATCAGCTCCGCTGGTGATTGTGCCCCATGCCATCTCGTCAGCCCGTCCAGCATCTTTTCTCTGTTTGCCTCGATCCCTTTTTCCCTCTATCTTTCCTGTTGTTACCGCATGTTCTAGTTTGCCTCGCCTCATGATGTGTCCAAAAAAATTTAGATTGTCTCTTTCTAAAGTAAGACATAATTTTTCTCTTCTGGCCTACTTCTTTTAGAACTTCTTCGTTACATCTCTTCTCCGTCCATGGTAATTTTAACATTCGCCCCCTAAAGAACCACATTTCACAGGCTTCCAAACGTTTCTGTAGTTCATTGGTGACTGTCCAGGCCTCACAACCATAACATAAAACTGGTTCGACGTAACACTGAAGCACTATTTTCCTCACTTCCATTGATATGTTTTCTTTTTGTTCAAACTTTAGCCTTTATTTGCACTTACCTTAACTATTTATACGTTATTATGTTATTTTTTACATTTATATTTATATGACTTAATTAACTCTGTTGTTGGACAAAATAGTTATGTCATATAAATATAAATGATAAAATTACATAATATCATAAACATAAATAGTAAATATATAATCGGTTTCACTGTCAGAGATACTGAAATTATTTATTTGGTGTTATTTAAAAAAAAAAAACTATTGAGTTACTTAGTTTTAGAATCCAAAGTCAGGTGCCCACCGAATCTGAGGCACGTTATCTTGTAATTATAGCGGAACATGCTTTATCATGAAATCTGTCCCAATCCAAGTAGAGCTGCATCAAAGAATGAACCACTGACAGATGTTCATACAACCCTTGTAAAGCAACCCAGATTCGGGCATCCGTTAATTACGTTAGTGGTCAATCTGAGTGTACCGTGTCAACTAGGGAGATTTGGGGGGGGGGGGATATTTAGGTCGTAAGCATAAGTAATGGGCAGTTACACCAGATGCTCGAGGGAATCATCCACTGCCTCACACTCGCCTTGCACTGCCCCCTGCCTCATCCTCACCTTGCACTGCCCCCTGCCTCACCCTCGCCTTGCACTGCCCCCTGCCTCACCCTCGCCTTGCACTGCCCCCCTGCCTCACCCTCACCTTGCACTGCCCCCCTGCCTCACCCTCGCCTGGCCAAACGTTGAGCAAAGACTAATGATCTAGTCCTGAATTCTAATCTGTGCGTTGTTTTTAAACAACTATATGACCCCCTCCTCAGAGATGCATGACATGAACTAGATGACCTTTATAAAAAGATACATGACATGAACGAGATGACCTCGCTAAAAAGATACATGACAGGAACTGGATGACTTCGCTAAAAAGATACATGACATGAACTAGATGACCTCGCTAAAAAGATACATGACAGGAACTAGATGACCTCGCTAAAAAGATACAAGAAGGAACTAGATGACCTCGCTAAAAAGATACATGACATGAACTAGATGACCTCGCTAAAAATATACATGACAGGAACTAGATGACCTCGCTAAAAAGATACATGACATGAACTAGATGACCTCGCTAAAAAGATACATGAAAGGAACTAGATGACCTCCCCAAAAAGATACATGACATGAACTAGATGACCTGGCTAAAAAGTTATATGACATGAACTAGATGACCTCGCTAAAAATATACTAGACAGGAACTAGATGACTTCGCTAAAAAGATATCGAAATCTGTGTGGCTGAGTAATCATCAAGAACCCGGTTTTATCTATATTTAAATAAGTAAATTGTATGCATCAAATTTGTCATGTAGATCAAACACGAATTTCCAAATTAAATAAATTAAGCTTTTTTTAAAAATCCTTTTAAATAGATTAGAAACCTTAAGAATCGTTAACTCACTCGCCTGGTGTAAGTTACAGTCTAAGAGCCCCTGCAATCATGGCGGTGCCATCGACCTTCATTTCAATTGGATCTCTTATTTTGCTTTCTAATTGAAGCTTCATTTTTTTTAAAATTAAAAAGTGAAAGCTAAATAAATCTGTTTATGAAAAAAGAAACGATGGTTAGGTGCATAAGATGTCTTATTTGGCATCAAGTGAAGGTTTGGATTTTCAATCCCAGACTGTAGTCTTTGTTGTGGAGTCGTATCGTTGGTGAGATAGAAGATTTGGGTTGTCAATCCCAGACTGTAGTCATTGTTGTGGGGTGGTATCCTTGGTGAGATAGAAGATTTGGGTTGTCAATCCCAGACTGTAGTGGTTGTTGTGGAGTCGTATCATTGGTGAGATAGAAGATTTGGGTTGTCAAGCCAAGACTGTAGTCGTTGTTGTGGGGTGGTATTATTGATGAGATAGAAGATTTGGGTTGTCAAGCCAAGACTGTAGTCGTTCTTGTGGGGTGATATCATTGATGAGATAGAAGATTTGGGTTGTCAAGCCAAGACTGTAGTCGTTGTTGTGGGGTGGTATTATTGATGAGATAGATGATCGTTTCACTTACTCCTAGGTATCATATATACACGGCATACGGCTGTATGATATTCAGTTATATAGCTTGGCCTAACGGCTCACATTCCGACTGTAAATGAGATGTGAATACTGCAGAGTTATCACAACTTTGTAAATCAAATCAAAGCTCGTGAAATGTAACACTCCTGCTACTGTCTTCTTATTATCATGTTTATAAAGTTTTGTGCTACACTTCTATATAGAGATCTAGATCTATATATAATTTTCTGTTTCATGATCTTAATGTTCGCTGTGTTTCATGTATATTGTAATTTGTGTGTTGATTTACATACTTTTTGTTGTGTTTTATTTATATATTTATTTTTGTTTATTATATTTGATATATTAAATTTTTCAATAAATTCAAGAAACTTGGTACCTGTAGAAATTCGAACTCTCCTAATAAATTAAAATTTACTGCCTCCTCCCCCCCCCTGCCCCTCACCTAATATGCCGTCATTTACAGTGTCGTCATGTACAATGCCGTCTAGTACAAAGCTGTTGACGAAACTTAGTCATCTGCTCTGAATGGAGCTCATAACTATATGCTGCTGTAAGGAATGTCAGGTGAGGAGGTGGGAGGTCGTAGAGTGCTATAAATAGCCAGTAGCTGAGGGTGAAGATGGCTCCCGGCTACAAATTAATCAATCCTTCTTATTGGACAGAATAACGCAGTGACATGAAAGTGGCCTATTACTAAATATGGTGGCTGAGGAATGAAGTCTGTTGCGACATGAGTCCCTCTAAGTCTTCAATCCATAAAAGTGTAGCTCTACTAAATACAAATCAGATAAGAGTCACAAGCGTCTGTGTCGATTCCGTAAAATTTTTCTTTTATTTTACGGGATCGTAAATTTTGTAAGTGAGTAAAGAAAACGGAGGTTTTCAGATATTTTAAATATTCAGGAAAGCGTTCAGTAGTTGGAGATGACAGCCAAAGCGGCGGGGGTCTGCAAACAGTGAATCGTAAAATTATAAAGATAAATTATAACACAAATCTTAGCACGTTTTGGCTATTAAGTAAGTAGATCTAGTTAAGAAGGCACCAAACGCACCAATAGTGAGCTTGTAAAAAAAACACATAATTTGGGACGTGGTGGTCGAGAGGTAGCGCTCTCGATTGTCATACCGATGGTCACGGGTTCGAATCCACACGAAGGTGAGGATTTGTTCTCGCGGCCTGAGGAGTCCCCGAGTCACCCAGCTCCGAATGGGTACCTAACTAGACAATAGTTAGGCGGCTGGGGTAATGCGTGGAACCCCCATAGCCGTGGCCTGTGACCGCTGCATCACTTGCCAACAGATCATCTCTCATGGTCTGTGGACGCAATTATCTTCTGCATAGAAGGAGCGTCTGTATATCTAAGATAAAAATTTATGTAACGATTTTTAAAATTGTCTATTTAAAAGGTGGTGGCTATTTATATTCTGATCTATTTAGTTTAGCCTTAGCATAGTGGACTAAATTCATCGACTGAATACGGTATGTTTTATTATTATTTTTTTTTACACTCATTGAAATATAAGCAGTTGTTTATAGTGTTGATCATCTTTCCTCTCCGTTTCCGTAGTCCTTAAACATTTGTGAGTAACAACGAAAAGCCAAACTACAAACACTGATGTGAAAACTTCGAGATGGAGTACAGAAACAATCCGTTTTCTCTGTAGCTAATCAATTATTGGCGGCTGGGTAGCGAAGTCAATAGGGCACTCGCCTCTCAAGCAGAGGGGCGTGGGATCGTGCCCACGAATAGCCACTATAAAAATGTTGAGAAGTGTCTAACGCTAAGAAAGTCCTCCGCTGACCTGGATAGGGATGGGCGCGGCCAGTGTCTACTAAGCCCGAGAATGTTCTAATGGAAACATTAGAATCCCCTACGACCTCGAAAAAAATATCTTTTGGGACTAAAAAAAAAATCAATTATTATTATTTTGAATCACATTCTGTTCATAATCAATATTTTATATTCTAATCCATGATATTCCATAGCAAGATTTTAGGTGCTTTTTAAGAGTTTTAACTAGTGATAATGTTTTATAGTGTTGCAACAAAGGGCATCAAAGATTTGCAACGCGGTAATTTAAAAGCTGTATTCTTATGACTAAGGAGTATGTCTCCATACTCCAAAGTTTAAACTCTGTCATTCAAGCAGTAGTTAAGCCACCCCCTCTAAATCCTTCCCTGTCAAAAATTTTGTAAAGCATTGTTGTACGCCCTCCTGTGTCCACTTTCAGCGCCCTGATTCTCTCTCCTCCACAACCACAAACTCCAGATATTTTAGAATGTCAAGCCAGGAGGCGTCTCTAAATGTAAATTTCACGCATTGTAACTTATTTTTTAAGACCTGCTTGATTAGACGGTTGGAAAAGGGGAGCGTGGGGGGGGGGGCGAGAGAGAGAATCCAACAGCGACAAAAACGTCCGCGGAAGTGACGTGAACTTCACTTGGCGACTAGCATCACGAACGTGTTTCCGGTCCAAAAATCAAGTTAAACCTGAGATCACGACTTGCCTCGAATGTCAGCAAAGTGAGCAGACCTCTAAATGGCTGGAGATTTCAACAGGATCATAGATCTCTAAATGGCTGGAGATTTCAACAGGATCATAGATCTCTAAATGGCTGAAGATTTCAACAGGATCATAGATCTCTAAATGGCTGGAGATTTCAACAGGATCATAGATCTCTAAATGGCTGGAGATTTCAACAGGATCATATTTTCTAAATGGCTGGAGATTTCAACAGGATCATAGATCTCTAAATGGCTGGAGATTTCAACAGGATCATAGATCTCTAAATGGCTGAAGATGTCTAAATAGCTGAAGATGTCTAAATGTGATTATTGACGCACATATAAAAGTTCGTATTGATTTTGAAGGATTCATTTTAAAACTAGATGCCCGCGGCGTAGCATACGCCGCAGATTTGCTCATAGATAGTGCAACGAAAGTGGGGGGGGGGGGAGGAAAACAGACACAAACTACATCAGAACAACGCGAATGAACCTCGGATGCGGAAATAACTGCGACGCATTGTTGATCTGGAAACATGTGCACTATGGTTAGCCCCTTGCCACCCCGCACCACCCTAGCTTGCCAAACATAAACTAATTCGCATAACCTGACAAAGATCATTCGTCAAAATTTTCACTCGTCTTGTGCTTGTTGTGGTGATCGAAAAGATAATTGGGGAAAAAACGGGAACAAACACAAACATTTTTAAAAATTAAAAACTTAATGTCTTACCTGGGGATTGAACCTTCGACCTCCGCGTGTTTAGCGAATGTTATAACCACTACACTACGAAATACATGTTATTTTGTTGATCTGAAAGAACATATTAATTGACTTCAATTCAACGAATTGTTGAATGACCTCCCACGCTGTTTACTACCTTTTCTTGCAATCTGATTGGTCGGTGGGGTCAGACAGCTTGCTTGATGACCGGCATGGTTTGACCATGATGAGAATTATATATATAGATTATTTGTTTAATATACACACACTTCCAACCCGCGTGGGGCTATCCGAAACTATGATCTACGTAGTTTTTCAAGAAAGTGCCTTTTTTTCAATTTAAAGGCCAACTACCGCCACACTATTAAAATAAAAATGTGCTCACATACCGAATACCTGACCAAAGGAAGCCTTTTATCCTATCTCTCCTTCTATACATAAGATTTTGAATTACTCATTAATCTTATTTATTGAATTAAACAACTGACTCACTCTGCTAATTTTTTTTTCTTCTGAATTTAAATCTAAGGAAACAGTTTAATTATATCTGTTATATGATTGTTAAACCCACAGACCCACCTCTCTGTCATAAGTCTTATAAATAAACAAAGGCAACGTCATAGTAGTATTTAAGTATATAAACCTAAATATAAGTGAAAAATAATTAAATGTTACCCTTCTCTCTAAGAAGCTCTAGTCAATGCAGATTAGAAATCATTTCTTTTTAAGTTCTCGTTCATCATTGCGTCTCTTTACCTAACACTCTTAGGAATCGATATTTCGGGTTATATGACTTTTCATGTGCTTGTTATTGCAATTTTACTGACATCATCTTAAAATCATGGTCTTAGTTTAAGTTTTTAGTCTAAGAATTAGACTTTTTTTTTTTAAGCCGCATTTTACATGTCCCAAAATGTAGAAAATAATGTTTGTCTACCAGTTTGTGTTTGGGAAGCCAGTGTCTGAAGGTATTTCCCAATTATACTGCGTATTTTTTTTTAAACGTAAGCGCAATTTTACAAAAATAGTTTGCCCTAGCACAGCTTTAGAGCTAGAGACGCGCATTCTATGTGGAAGATTTTTGCTTATCCATAATTGGTGTCTAGTCTTATACATTTTATTAGAGTTTTGAACGTTGATAGTGTGTTGGTTTTCCTGGTTGGTTTAGGCAGCCCATTTCCCCATCCGAATTCCAGACGGGGAGAAGTTGAATTTTTTTTTTCGTTACAAGTGTAACAAGAAACATGTCATTATTTCAAAGTCTATGATATTGTCTTCGTGCGGTATTTACAAGTTACTTAGAATGGCCTCATAAATTGTTGCAATTTTCTTCTTTGCTCTTCTATTATCGGGTGTGTTTTTTTTTCTAGGTCGAGCCATTAAACTAATGGAGTTACTCGTTTCCATTTAAAATTGTATTCATTAATTGATCTTGCTCATGATGTCACTGATATGTAGATCTAGGTATCTCTCCTCCCTGGGGATCTGAAGCACACCAAAGATTTGTACTCCAATGAAGAGGAAAGCAAGTTCATAGAAATGTAGTTGAAGCTCAGTCGTTTCGTCACTAAATATGGTGCGCATTCCTGGTGCGTACATTGGCTGACTTAAAATTCTATATGGTTTTATGCGTTGGTGGTGTCTGCAGACAGCAGATACAACAGTAACCAATGGCTTTATCCCTCGGGACAGAAGCCATGATTTGACGCGCCCTGTTTACAACCTTGCTCATGGCATTGACCTCCGTGCGTAGGTGGGGGAGGGGGGAGGGTGGTAGGGCTTGTTGTCAAGGCGGACGGCACCCATCATTTGAGGACTTCCCCCTTGGTCTGAATCTAATTCCGGCTAATTGCCCTTGTGATGTAGACAGGGAGACACGACCTGGGTGTAGAGAAAGGAAACAAGGAAAGAGGGCGGAACACGCGAGAAACAGTTAGAAGAGTTCATGTATAGCTGGGTTAGCAGACAATTGATTGGAACAACTGCTCCCCCCTCCCGCACACACACGCACTCACAAACGAAAGCACATAGACGCACATTCGTTTGCATACAAATCCACCTAAAGTTGGTCGTGGGTGGATGACATAGTTTCCATACATTGTTTATTCAATATTCCCACAAACGCTACGAGAAATTGGTTAGTTGTTGTTTTTTGTTTCGTTTATAATTAATTGTTGTTGTTTTTTGTTGTTGTTGTTGTTTTTTTTTTTTTTTTTTTTTTTTTTTTTTTTTTTTTTTTTTGTTTTTTTTTTT
>MUZC01000525.1:749203-762964 GCA_002072015.1 Radix auricularia | reverse complement strand
TGGGGGTGGGTACTATATGGGGTATGGGGGTGGGTACTGACTTGGGTATGGTGGTGGGTACTATCTGGGGTATGGGGTGGGTACTTTCTGGAATAATGGGGTGGGTACTATCTGGGGTATGGAGGTGGGTACTGACTTGGATATTGGGATGGGTACTTTCTGGGGTATGGGGGTGGGTACTATCTGGGGTATGGGGATGGGTACTGACCTGGGTATTGGGGTGGGTACTATCTAAGGTACACCAGAATCCCTAGATGCTTACGTCACTTCCTCTGTGACTCAGCAAAAAGCATTCCCGCCAATTTTTTAAAATTGTTTTAATTCAAAAATCTCAATCCAATGGGTTTTTTTTTTTAATTTGGTTTTTTTAAAGATTTAAGTCTACGACAGTCACCCTGCATCTCTCCCCTTGTTTTCTGAACCTGATGAGTGTTCATGGAAGGTCGCCTGAACATGCATCGCCTGAACACATGCTGGCGTTACTCGGTGTAATGTTTCAGAAAATGGGAAAGCTACTGAGGTGAAAAACCTTGTTCGAAATGGAGCGCTCCGTCTGGTGCCGTAAATTTGAACATTGCTCAACACGATGAGTGCGTTGTGTGGATGGCTTGCGTTGGTGGAGCATGCGGGGTAACATGGAATGTGATTGGTGGAGTCGGTGGATTCAGATTATCGGAAGTGGCAAGGGTAAAATGGACAAAAAAGGGGGAAAAATTGAGTGTTATAGATAAGGACAATCAACATATATGATCCTAAATTTCCAAACACTCTGTTTTATACCGGGGCAGAGAGAAGTTGTGTTACTATGCCATTTTTACTCTTTTTTTTCGCGTTACAAATTATATTAAAGAATATGTAACATATATAACACATATTTAACTCATATTAAATTAACTTCATTATTAGTTTGTTTTAGTCTGTACTAGTTCTGCCAATTACTACTGCTCCGTCAGGCCTTGCGAACATAAACAAAAAATATATATTATTTGTGTTGGGGTAGACTGCTATCCAGTTCTTCTGCTTTGATGACGTCAGAGTTTACTGAACAGCAGACGTTAACCTTTGGTAGTGATTATAGCCTCGTCAGGACGACCCAATATGCGGCTGCATACGCGCTCGTTCACTTCCGGTTATAGCTATTCTTGGTAACATTTTTTTTATAAGGTTAAAAATTTCATCGGTGATTGTGGCTGTGTGGTTGTATTGATTGTAAGATAGTACGCTACATTGCAGGTCCGGGTTTCGATTCCATACTGATGCCTATTTTTTTTAAAACAATACTACATGAGTTGATAATGAATAAGATTTTTTTTTTAATGGTTTGTTTTGATTTTAGGTTTAGGGATAGACTTTAGGGTTACGTTAAGTGATAGTTTTTAGGGTTTGGGTTAGGTTTAGTGATAGTTTTTAGTTTTTAGGGTTTGGGTTAGGTTTAGTGATAGCTTTTAGGGTTTGGGTTAGGTTTAGTGATAGTTTTTAGGGTTTGGGTTAGGTTTAGTGATAGTTTTTAGGGTTTTGGGTTAGGTTTAGTGATAGATTTGAGAGATTGTTTGAATGCACATATAGAATCGGAGGTTCAATGAAAGGCGCAGTGAATACTTGTAACTCTTCAATTTTATAAACATCATTTTATAAACAATGTTACCAAGAATAGCAATAACCGGAAGTGGACGAGCGCGTATGCAGCCGCATATTGTGTCGTCCTGACGAGGCGATAATCACTACCTTAACCTTTACCCCAAGTTCTTGTGGGAGTTTCCGGTTGTTGTCTCTGTATCGATTGCCGACCTATACTTGACACATTAAAGTATCTATATTTACCTTGTCACATTATAAACTCATTTAACTTTTTATGTTATAAAAAACGTGATTAAACTTTTTTTTTTTAATCACCTTCGAAGAGCAATATTATTGCATGGGAGTATTTATGAAAACATTTTGAGGTAAACAGTAATACACCGGCCATTTTATTTGTTTTTTAAGCGTTAACGGACAATACTGACTTTGAAAAGGGAATGCACTCTCACTCACAAATGGTTAATGTTTTCACAACTCAGGACGTCGCAAACTGAGCTGTTTTAACCATTCACAAAACTGTGTGTGTTTAAAAAGGGGGGGGGGGGGTTAATTTGTTTGATTTTTTTATTTTATTTTATTTATTTATTTATTTTTTAAAATAATAATTTGGCCATACGCGGTATTGATAAAATTCCTGACCTGTAATAGCCCAGACTTATCCTTGCTATACGCACACAATTTCCAAACATTTAACAAAGTGATAAATATATCCCGTATTCCAAATTATACAATTCGCTCTGCCCTTAAAGGGTTTCTTATTGCTTCTGTTTTATTATAAATAAAATTTAGTTTTAGTCAAAATAATTAATGTTGCTAAACTCGCTGATAAGGCATTTTGTAATATCTATAATCAAAAAGAGCACCCGACTCTAAGCTACCTCAGTGCGGCTTATTCCCTGACATAACTTGACGTGACTGACGGTACCAAACACTGACCTATTCGCCCGGGGAAACTGACGTCTGTCATGACGCTGTCAGTGCCTGGAGATGACTTCGATGCTGCCGTTCCTCCCCCGCCCCCGCTACCACTTAAGCTTACGTCGCGGCCTCGTTATGCGTGTCTTCCACCGGTCCCATTGATTCAACCGTGTACTGATTGCTGAAGATGACATTTGGTATGTTATGGGGAGTTTTTTTTTTCTTTCTTGTTTTTTGTTTTTGAAAATTATCTTCTATCGATTCTCATCAAAATATCGCCGAAGCAGCACGATTATAATCGTCCCGCTCGAGTAGTATTAGTTGAAGTCATGCGCGGAAGAAATCGATAAAGACTTTTTTTTAATGTGGTTTGAATGGCTAATTCGTGAGTATGATTAAAGGAAGGTTACGGGGAAAGATGTATAAGAGATGTGTGATGGGTTGATGGGAATTTTTGCGAGCCGTCATCTAAGGACGAACTTATATTGAGATTGTGCGTTGATGAGGCTTAAAGACAGCACTGGATTATACTATTTATACACAGATGTAAGTAAGTAATATTGATGTATGTAATTAGTATTGATATAAGGGGTTTTATTTTAGAGATACAGAAATTTAACTAGTATTGATATATTGATGCAATATGTATTGATTTACGGATGCAGTATGTATTGATATATGGATGCATTATGTGTTGATATATGGATGCAGTATGTAGGGATATATGGATGCAATATGTATTGATATATGGATGAAAGTAGTATGAATGCTAGAAGTCGTGAAGTTTTTAACCAAGATAAGGAAACGTTGTGGCATTTCTGACACAAGCATAATGTGTTTTTTAAATCCTTTGTATTAACTAATGGTGTCTGTTTGCCGCACACAAAAAATTAGATCGTTTTTAACCTACTCGTCGTACGCTAGCGAGCTGAAATTTTGCATTCAGACTCGTTGCGACGATAAAAATGATCTATCAAAATTTTATACCGATCGATTGTACTGTAATTAAATTAATGAATTTTTAGATTATCTCTATGTATCTCTATATTTTCCTCTCACGCGTCGCCGTGCATATTATATTGACGATACTTTTTTAAAATATATTCCCGATCTGTAAAGCTTTTAGCTAGTCTGTCGCGCGGTGCGCATTTTATTAAACATATTTTTATAACTTTTTTCACTTGATCAAATAGAGCTGAAATTTAGCAGGCAGACTGTAGTAGTTGTTTTACTTATAGGAGACATAACTAAAATTTTGAATTTAAGGATCGTCGTGCAATGCGTATTAAAATGAACTTATTTTTAGTTATGTCTCGTATGTAAATGATTTATAGTAAAAAAGTTTGGGTTTTTTTACGGGGTTTAAAATAATTTAATTCCATACTTTATTTGTTATTTTTTATAAGCATTGTCGATAAATGCATTGATTGAAATTTCCCCACGATTGCACATTAACATGATTACATTGAGCAATCCAAGTCCCATAAGCCAAGTGATTAAATATTTCATTAGTCAGAGATTATCTGTCCCAGCTGCTGGTGATCGTGGTAGTTGTACGGGGCTGAAGTAATTCAAATAGTCAAATATCCAGCAAATCATGACGGGCTATCTTCTAGTTTCGGAAATGTATGTCTGAAACTGCACCATGTAACGAGTCTCGCGTTGAATCACGTAGATCGTGATTATTTTCATTCGTTTTAAATCTTTCAGTCACAAGAAGTTTTTCAGTCATATGACTCCTAACATTCATGCAGCTTTTGACTCTTGTATCCATAAAACCTTTTTTTAAAAACACTTGAAATCTTAAGTCGACTTGCAAATTTCTAAACGAATGAAACGTGTCATCGTTACTTCTAAGACGAACATGACATCTTACAAGTTCTCGAATCTTACAAGGTCATGATACATTACAATGTCATACTATGTTATAAGGTCATGCCACTTGACACGGTCATGCCATGTGGCAACCTAGAGTAACCATGCAACCAAATGACACCTAAAGGCTTCAAAAACACGCCTCCCCTGACATTTCAACTGATACAAATCTGTCCCCTTCGGGCCATGACAGGAGCTTGTGAATATTGCATGACCTCCTCCCCGTTATTTAAACCAAATTGTGGTAAACAAAGCCAGGCATCACGTAGAGCCATTGTGAGATATTTCATCTATACATCACTGCAATCTTTAAATCATTATGTGCTAGAAAGATCATCAATATTGTGAATTGTGACATTAATCAAAGTAAACGTTTATGAGATAAAAGCATTGCAAAGGATGAGCGTTTGATTGGACTCTACTACACATATACACACTTAACGATAGTATTCGACTTTATTACATCTATACACACCAAGAGATTTTATATTGGACTCTATTACAACTATACACACCTAGAGATTTTATATTTGACTCTATTACAACTATACACACCTAGAGATTTTATATTGGACTCTATTACAACTATACACACCTAGAGATTTTATATTGAACTCTATTGCAACTATACACACCTAGAAATTTTATATTTGACTCTATTACAACTATACACACCTAGAGATTTTATATTTGACTCTATTACATCTATACACACCTAGAGATTTTATATTGGACTCTATTACATCTATACACACCTAGAGATTTTTAATTGGTCTTTACTTCTTTACACCCATGTATTGAGTTTTGATTGTCCTCTACTGCCTTCTATACCCATCTAAAGTTTTGCATTGTCCACAGTCATTCCATTCCTAACCATTGCGTCTTGTTGGGCCTCTTCTTGGCTCATATCAAATTATTGAATTTTGATTGTTCTCTACTAACGCCATGACTCGTTGTCGAATGGAAGCTCTTCTCTCGGTAATTATTTAGCCACACAATACTAACGATGGCTCTTTTATTGGCTCCACTCATTAAATACAGATTAAAAGTCAATATACATAATTTGCTGTGTATGTTCGTTCGTAACGCCTCGAATTTAGAAATCAGCGCACCGATTTTTAAAAAACAAATTAGAAAATAATAATGCACCGAAAATAACTCTTTTCGAACGTCCGCATAAAATGAGATTTAATCTTTCTCTCATCGTGTCTACATTTCTAATAATTATTGAATTATTTAATAAATTGATTCAGGTGAAATATATTTATTTTGAAAACTTCCGTCATTTTTGACGGGTAATACACTAGTGTGTGTATATATATCTACATATAATATGAGTATACAACTTTTCATTGTTCGAGAACCAGAAGAAAAAACTATTTGTTGATCTGATGTCCCCAGCACGAATTTGATCCGTATGTAAATTCCCTGAACATGAGGATCACGACATAGATATCTGAGATCAGGTCAATAAGAGCCATTTAACGCTTCCCTAACTTACTATTTTGGCGGTATGTCCGATTGCTGGTTTGGTCAGTTTGATGTAGGTAAGTTTAGTTGTGGTTTTTTTGGGGTGGAAGCTCCAATCCATAGTTTATTGAATATTATTTAACGCCTTTCTGCGAGGTCTACCACCTGACTGACATGGATCGATTGAGCACGTGAGATGACATTACACACATTTCACGCTCGAGGGTTCGCTCTAAATACTGCAGCTTTTTTATACCTAAATAGTAATCTCGGTGCACTTCGCTCGGCAAACGTATCTGTATATTGTGTTGTTTAACGAGACACGTTCTATGATGTGCGTGCTGCTTATCAATGGACGTATCCAAAAATCCAGAAATTATCGTGTAATCCGCCAGCATTGGAGGAGGATACCTTGTATCAGAGTTTAATCTTTGCGGACGTCAGTGATTCTCACCTTTGGAGGCATGGCGTCCCCGTGCCACAAAGAACGGAGCACGAAGAAAGATGATAGACCGTAAAAAGAACCAGGGGCGGCCTTAGGGTATTGGAGGACCTAGGCGAAGTGAATTTGGTGGCCCTAGATGTAATAGAATATATATATACATATATATATATATATATTTATATATATATTCTATTATCCCTGTGAAAGCCACCACTACATGGAGGCCCTAAGCGGCTGCCTAGTTTGCCTATGCCGTGGGTAGGCCATGAAAGAACGCTGGTGGGGGGGCAATGTCTCCATTGAAAAGATCAAGTTAGGATTATGTTGTGTACAAGACAGAGATATGTCCACAAGACAGAGATATGTCCACCTGCCTGTGATGACTAGTTCGTAATTGGACACACAAAATAATGTTGCTACGCTTTCCCCCGTGGTGGCCAAAAGAAAAATGTCTTAATTTTCATAGGGTTAAATTCATTTTTTTAAAAAACTTCATTTATTTTAATATTAGTTTTTTACCCAACAAGTGTTTCTTGATAACAGGAATATTAACTTTACAGGCATTGATATCATAACAACGGGAATAGGCCCAAAACAAACTTAATACCTTATCAAACTAATGTTTTTAAAAAACTGTTTATTTATTGTTACGGTGGCTTTGAAAATAGGGCCACAAGGAACACAAATAGCTAAGTTACGTCTTGTCTTGAACCCTAAGCGAGAGGCTATTGTTACTTTAAATATCGGAAAACGTTAAGCTGTCTAAGGTCCACGACCTGATAGGTGAGCACATCATTTATGGGTTGTTTACCTTTGTTCTTAAGATTATCTTGCCTGGATCTGAGATAATCTCCGCAGGAACTCGTCCAGGGATCGGGATTAGTCTAAAAATAAAGAAGATCATTAATCTATAGGGTGGAAAAAACGGTATTTTTGGTTTAAGCTTCGGGAGCAATAATGCCATTGTGAAATGACGTATTTATGTCCTCGTCTCTATACCCCCCCCCCCCCAAACATCCATCTTTTTAATGTTCATCAATTGTTGATCTCATGGATCACTGCCAAGTACGTTCTTCGACATCACACTTTCTTGTATTTTTAAATATATCGTTGCGCTATTTGCTGTTGAGCCACAGAGTTGTCGTCCCTTTCCCGTTGAATGTTCCTAGGCCAAAAATGTGAAGGTAAATTTAAGATATTATGTCTAACAGACAAAAGAAACAGGTTTGTAGCAAAAATTAAAAATCGCTCATCCGAAACCTCGAGATAAGGAACAGACAGAAAGCCACTAGTCGAGCGTCGTCGATAGCACGAGAGATTAACGTCTATGGCTTTTCCAAAACTGGATTAAAGGATAAGTACGTCCTACACTTGCATTTTATCAATGGATTTGTGTGCCGTTTTTTTTTTAAAATCTGGACATACACGCGAGTATTTACGGTAGCAGATATTGTTTTCAATGTTTCTTTCATCTCGACCCGAATTGAACTTAGTCATAGGTCATGTCAGGTCTCATTTTGTCTTGAGTCATGTCAGGTCTCATTTTGTCTTAAGTCATGTCAGGTCTCATTTTGTCTTAGGTCATGTCAGGTCTCATTTTGTCTTAAGTCATGTCAGGTCTCATTTTCTATTAAGTCATGTCAGGTCTCATTTTGTCTTAAGTCATGTCAGGTCTCATTTTGTCTTAAGTCATGTCAGGTCCCAATTTTGTCTTACGTCTTGCTGGTATCCAGTTAGACTCAAGTGGTATTCTAATCCCTGATAAGTTCAGGGCAAACATAATCCTGGATAAGATCCATCACTTTTGAGCAGTCAGACACGGAAACACGTTTTCTGCTCATCGTGTTCCGAGCATTGAAAAAAAACGAGTTAATAAATCAATCAATTATTTTTTTACATGTGAATCGAACAAAAAGATTTAATTAGTACTAGCCCTACTTTGCTATAATCAAAACTGAATGTGTTTGACGTCTGAAAACAAGACTTTTATTTCTTTGATCTCATTAAAATGTGTTGTTGGTTGCCTTGGAGGTTTTTTCGGTTTTTGGGTTGTTTTTTTTTTTTTTTTTGGGGGGGGGGTGTTTTTTGTTTAGTTTTTTTAATTCTTTTTTTATTATTTTTTTTTTAATTTTCTTTTTTCTTTTCATTTTAAACAAAAATGTTGAGTAACAATGAAACTCAGAAGAGTCTCGTTAAACCAAAGTTAGTTCCCCTTTAACATTTGCACGTGACGTGCTTACAACTTAAACTCAACATTCGTATGCATAAAGAACGACGCATGACGCAGTCTTCACGTCGTTTGAATGAGACCAGAATCATCGGCGTCGCCGCGTCCAGGTTCAGATCGTCACCTGGATCGTACACGGGATTCCCCTCGTTCTGAAGACAGCCTCCACATTGGCGATCATTTGTCGTCTGACAGCCGGACCCAGTGGACACGGCTGGTTGAAGATGCACCTGACGAAGGTGTTCGCATCCTGGCATTGCAGGGCAACATTGGCGCCGTGGAGCAGTGAGTTTAGGAGGTAAATTCTCGTGCAGGTCTCTAAGCCGTTCTGACAAGCATCCTGTTGACCGCAGGCAAATGACGTCACTAGAAGAATCAGGGCGATGGTGGGAAGGACGTACATGGCGGGAAAGTTATCTGTTTCACTTAAGTATCTGTCAAAGAGAGAGAGAGAGAATTTGTGTTTGCAAATTTGTAAGTAACGTGTGTTCATGTAAGAACTACTATGTATTATATCTAGTTACACTGGACGGGGGCCGTCCATAAAGTACGTATTGCTCCAGAGGGAAGAGGGGTGTAAGAAAGTTTGACAGGGGGGGAGGGATGTCCGGCATGCGTGACGTCACGATGTTTATATTAAATTTTAATTATGTTGTTCATAAAAATTATTTATTTTTGTTCCAAAGTGTGACGTACTATATAAAGGGGGGGGTGTCCGAGATTTGTGACAGGGGGAGTGGGGTTATAATCACAAAGAGCGTGACGTACTTTATGGACGAGCCCACGACGAGTTGTTTAATGGAGCTGTGAATGATAGGGGTAGGCAAATTCTTAAGTTTAAAAAAAAAAAAGGAGAGCTTTGGGTAATTTTTTTTTCTCTCACCGTTTATATTATTAATATTATTTGTGCTAAGTGAGAGTTTTTAGTTGAAGAATAGAACACAGAAGCTGTAGTTTGTTTGTTTTCGTGTTTCCGTATTGGAGATTATTAGTTATATAGTGTAGAGCTACCTGTGTAGCTGCAGATGGAAGTATCTCAGACAATGATGTAATAGGATTGTTAGTGATCTGGTGCAGAACTAACTGTGTCGCCACATAGGGGCAGGGTTGCCGGATACGTGGACACCAAAAGAAGGACATAAAACAAAAAGGGGGACGAGAAAAGAGGACATTTTGAATATTTCCTTTAAGCCGTCCCGGATTAAACTCTCAGTCAATGCAATGTCACTGTAATAGCTGCCACTGCACATCCAAGAGTCTTATACGCACACAAAAACTGTTAAATTTTTTTAATGATTTAAAATGTTCAGTATTGGTCAGACAACTGCACATCATCTACAATAATACCTTCTCTTTCAGATACAATCTCCATGCCAAAAGGTCATCAACTTTACAGTCTTTGATTTTATCTAAGTGCATCCAATTAAAGCATTAAAATTCATCAAACGTTTTCAACCACTTTACAAAATAACGAATGCATGCTTCATACACCAACTTAACATCTGACAGCAAACTAGTATATTCTTCTTCTAAACCAGTTTTTTTAAGTCTACACAACATCTCCCTGACTTTTAGAAATAAATGTCTCCTAGTATTTTTTAAGGGTGGCGGAAATCAGTGATTAATTTTTCGATTAATCGTTAAAAATTTTATCGTTTGAAATTAAAGAAAATTGTTGTGTTTTTTTATCAATTTATTAAAAATAGTAATTAATAAACAATAGAATAGCCCAAATCTCAGAATCCGTATCGCTGAGGAACGTAGTACAAAAGTCCATATCAGTTTAAAAAGTTCAAAACTTTTTTCATGTCTTTGAGCCAGGGGAAATAACTCATTAAAACAAATAAATTAATTTACCTGTTTTTTTTACTTCCCTTGAAGTTTTTGGCTTCAAACGAAATTAATGGTTAATTCATGAAATTAATCGTTAATTTTTCAAAAGTTAACGATAAAATTTTAAATAATCAATACCAGTCCTATTTTTTTTTAAAATCAATGTTATGTAAATACGGCGCATAACCTCCTAGGCTGATGATTCTTTTCGTTAAATTACAGGATTACAACAATGTTTTTCAACATAGATCTTAGTTTTTTTCGTCACTGTCTAGACTTCTAAAATTTTTATTTTAACAAAAGCCATAATTTAGTTGTTTTTTTTAAAGTAAGCACCCGATGTAATAGTTGTAACAACGATACATTAAAATTATAATACAAAATATAAGAAAAGGCGGACATTTTAGACAGAGGGAATATGGCCACCCTACATAGGGGGTAGATTCAGCTAAATGCTAAAAGGAGAAGATTATTAGGATAGACCTTTAATGAACTAGCACAAGGAATAAAAGAAGTGACTCACTATGTAAATTAACTTGTTCAGAAGCTCCAGAAAAGTATCTAAATATGTGATTTACCATTAAATATTTAGGTTGGACAACTTTAATATATATATGTATATCTATTATATAATGCGCCTAAGCGCGTCCGTCAGTGTGTGTGAAGCCCCTATACCACGCAACTCTTGCTAACTTTTTAAAATTGAAAATATAGACGTAAAATCAAAATGATTTTGGGTTTGAGATTAACAGAGGGTGTGGTTTTGCGCGCCGTAAAAAAACAATTAAGTTGCGTCATGAAGCTTTTATTCTATTAATTTATTTGATGTTTCTTTTTACCTTAATTATAATCCGAGTGTGTGAATATGCATGTGTGCGAGTGTGTTTATGTGTATGTGTGTATGTGCGTCTGTGTGTGCGTGTGACTGTGTGTTTGTATTAGTTGTGAAATAAAGATTTATTTCATAGATGGCTTAAAGTGAAATTAAATATTGAAAACGTAATCTTTTATGTATAGTTAAAATTATGCACTGGATTATGAAAAATTCCGTTAGTTTTATGAACACAAGTTTCTGCCGATGCGATCTGCATGGGTGCTTGAATAAAAGATAACGGGAAGTCATTGAATGTGACTTAAAAACTGTTAATGAGAAGAACAATCTCCAATGATTTTTTCAGAGATGGTTTTTACATTATGTTTGATTTTAGAAGAAATGAGCCCTTGCGCCGGGATTTTAAATAATATTATGGTACGTGTATAAGTGTTTATACACTGTTGTAAGAGTGGGGTTAAAAAGCGGAATTGTAATTTTTTTTAAAAGAGGGGCAACTTTGTGAACTATTTGAAGGGTGCATTTCATTTCTTGGGTCATGATTTGATAATATCACAGATCCCTGTGTGGCACTATTTCTCAGCCACTGATAATATCCTTTTTGAAAAGATTAAGAAAACCAGCAGTTAATTTAAGTAAATTTAAGCCCATACCTTGCGATTCAACATGTGTTTTTTTTTAAACAAATAGACAATCACATAAGTATTAAACAACTCAATAAAAATAAATCTAATTTGTCCTAAATAAAGGTCATGCATAAACTGTAAAGGAATGGATGTTGTGGATTAATTGGTAGATGAATGAAAAAGCTTACATAAAAAAGACTTATTGCTAGAATAATGCAATATTATGGTACGTGTTATGGTTAAAACTGTAGAGTTTTCTATTGGTGCAAGTTTATGTGTGTGTGGAGGGGAGGGGCTATGTGCGTATGTGTGTGTGATTTGGTTATTTCTATGTCTGCTAATGTTGCGCCTCTAACCAGTATTTTTAAAATTGTATATACAAACAAAAATAATAATAATTTTCTACGGTGTAGATAGAAAGGGGTTGAAACGTTCGGGGTCGAAACGTCCCTTGGCGGAATTGTCCGGGATCGAATCATCCCGGGGTCGAACCTTCCGTGGTCGAACCGACCGGAGTCGAAACGACCGGGGACAAAACGTCCTATGGTCAAACTGCCAAGGTCGAACCGTCCGGGGTCGAAGTGTCCAACCACCAAATAGAAAATACTATTTGCATAACTAAAGTAAAGTATCTGGCGCAAAAAAAAATCCTATTCATTTGACTAAGGGCATCTATATAATAATGCGCCTAAGCGCGTCCGTCAGTGTGTGTGAAGCCCCTATACCACGCAACTCTTGCTAACTTTTTAAAAATTGAAAATATAAACGTAAAATCATAATGATTTTGGGTTTGAGATTAACAGAGGGTGTGGTTTTGCGCGCCGTAAAAAAACAATTAAGTGGCGTCATGAAGCTTTTATTATATTAATTTATTTGATGTTACTTTTCATCTTGATTATAATCCGAGTGTGTGAATATGCATGTGTGCGAGTGTGTTTATGTGTATGTGTGTATGTGCGTCTGTGTGTGCGTGTGACTGTGTGTTTGTATTAGTTGTGAAATAACGATTTATTTCATAGATTGCTAAAAGTGAAATTAGATATTGAAAAGACGTCACCACGTAATCTTTTATGTATAGTTACAATTATGCACTGGATCATGAAAAATTTCGTTAATTTTATGAACACAAGTTTCTGCCGATGCGATCTGCATGGGTGCTTGAATAAAAGATAACGGGAAGTCATTGAATGTGACTTAAAAAGCTGTTAATGAGAAGAACAATCTCCAATGATTTTTTTTAGAGATGGTTTTTACTTTATGTTTGATTTTAGAAGATGAGCCCTTGCACAATAGCTTGATGTTTACTCGCATCAATTGCCACAATGGAAAATAAACTGTGAAAAGAAATTATAGTCGCTGTTGAAATTACATTATATAAAGTTATAATATGTAATTGGGTAAGATTGGTGCATATTTATTTGTAAAGGAAATGGAACCATTCTAAACATTTTAATTGTATTTTACAATAATAAAATCATACGAAAATGGTTCGAACGAATATCCCTTAGTCACTGTTAAATAGCTATAGAAATAAATGTGAAGACATTATTTAATTGTAGACGATATATCAATTTTACATTTTAATATAAGCTTTTATACATCTATGTATATAATCGGATGGAGGCAAATTTTATACTGGCTTATAACAAGTCAAAATTACAGGGGATAAAAATTTCTTAAAGAAAAATTAACACGAAACCGCTTATGAAGCATTCAACGAGTGATTTATCATAAAAAACAATTGCAAATATTTGTTAGGAGGAAGAGGAATTTCTCTTATGTGCTTACTTAATACAAGTGAGTGTTTTGTATCGATTTCATTATAAACTGACATTAAGGAAATTCGTATTGAAAGTAAACGCTCAGGGATTTTAAATTTAAAAAATGGTACGTGTATAAGCATTTAGATCTATACACTGTTGTAAGTTAAATAGCGGAATTGTAATTTTTATAAAGA
>MUZC01000525.1:731220-747358 GCA_002072015.1 Radix auricularia | reverse complement strand
TGATCTCAAGACATTCACACAACGTCTCCCACACGTTTCTCACACGTAAATCGTGATCTCAAGACATTCACACAACGTCTCCCACACGTTTCTCATACGTAAATCGGGGTCTACAGAGAGAGAGAGAGAGAGAGAGAGAGAGAGACAAAGAGAGTAGAGAGAATGAGGTAGAGAGAGAGAGGTAAGAGAGAGAGGTAGAGAGAAAGGTAGATAGAGAGGTAGAGAGAGAGGTGAAGAGAGAGAGGTAGAGAGAGAGGTAGAGAGAAGGGTAGAGAGAGAGGTAGAGCGACGTAGAGAGAGGTAGAGAGAGAGGTAGAGAGAGTGGTAGAGAGAGAGGTAGAGCTAGAGCTAGAGAGAGGTAGAGAGAGAGAGGTAGAGAGAAAGGTAGATAGAGAGGTAGAGAGAGAGGTGAAGAGAGAGAGGTAGAGAGAGAGGTAGAGAGAGAGGGGGTTGAGAGAGAGGTAGAACGACGTAGAGAGAGGTAGAGAGAGAGGTAGAGAGAGAGGCAGAGAGACAGGTAGAGAGAAAGATAGATAGAGAGGTAGAGAGAGAGGTGAAGAGAGAGACGTAGAGAGAGGTAGAGAGAGAGGTAGAGAGAGAGGTAGAGAGAGAGATAGAGACAGAGGTAGAGTGAGAGGTAGAGATAGAGGTAGAGAGAGAGGTAGAGAGAGTGGTAGAGAGAGAGGTAGAGAGAGAGGTAGAGAGAGAGAGAAATAGGATTCCCCCAGTTGCCATGTGTTAACGTTTTATTACACAGAGAAGCTGCTCGTTTCTGTCAAAAATTGTTCTCCCGTAAGCTCTCATTTTTTAACATTTTTTTAAAATTAGCAATTACGTCATTCTACTAAGTTTAACTTCCTTGTCAGTGCCCATCCACAGGGGTCAGCAACGTGTGGTCTGCCAGCAAATACGTCATTCTAATTATTAAACCTTACGACTGCAAGATGCGTCTCTCAAAAATTCAATGTATGAACATTTCTAATTATAGTTTTTTTATTTTCAAAACTTAAGTTAATAGCTTTTTAAAAACTGGGAATATTTTCCAATTATAATTTTCTACATTTCTGTGAAGACCTCCTACCTCTACCCCCTCCCCACCCTTAAGCGGATCGTTTATTTATCATATTTTCCCCAGTAAAAATAAAATGACGTAATCAGCAAAAACAACACATTTATTTCATTTGTTGTGACCTTGCCACATAATTTTTTTTAAAGTTTATTCTTAAATCTAACTTACTGCTCAACCCGTCTATTGTTTCCTTAGTACTTATAAAACTCTGTAAAACTCTTTTTCTTTTTTTTAAATTGTTCAATATTTTTAATTTATTGATTTCTGGACATAACCCATCTCCTATTTTTAAAAAAAAATATAATTAAACTGCTATTATTTGTGTTTTTCTGGTTTGCTTACGAAAGTATTTTAGCGACACTTGCGTTGTTTGTAGTAAACACCTTTTAAGCTGATGTATAAATATTTTATGTAACATATTAAGTATGTGCTATTGTAGACAACAAAGGAAAGTTTGTTTTTCAATATGTATGGTCTATAGATTAGTAATTTGTTCAAATTATGGTATGTTGTGATTGGAATTGGGCTTTATCTGGGATAAGATAATCCTAACAGTTTATTGACATTGTATCCCTATTTATAGGGATCGAGATTAAGTGACGTAGCACTTGAGTGAAATAAACTTGTTGTCTAATCAAATTGTGTCAATGTATCTATATTACTCAAACAGTAAGGTAAGCACATATGTTTAAAAATATATAAATATTTTATAGTTTGTATTTAAATTCGTAATATATACAATATGACAATCTTTTTTCTCTTTGGAATTTTATTTTACTGTGCATTTATTATGTAAGGTTTAAAATAGAACTAAGGCATATAAGTTATTCATATAAAGAGTAACAATAATATTTTTAAAATGTATAGATCTACATATATTAATAATTATTATAATTTAGAGACACAAAAGTAAGTTGTGTAAAGAACATTAAATTTCATGTTAAAAAGAAAAGCACCGGTGCTTTGTTGTGCATCGCTAACGTGAAAAACAATTTCCTTTATCATCATTTAACAACATAGAATTTAAATTAAATATAACTCACAGAGCGTACAAAGCATTAATCGTCTGTATTACAGGGGAGTAAAAATCAATAATTCTCTGTACTACAACAACGTAGAAAGCAATAATTTAATTAAAAGAACAATAATTGTATATACAAAAAAAAATACTTAAGGAACATTTTTCATGATCTATTAAATCAAAAATACTAAAATTCCTTAAATTAATTTGTATACATGATTGTGCTGCACCAACAAGCACCGTTAAAAAATGTATTTAATGTGCCGATATACTTGACAAATAGCTAGGGTTCTATGTTGCATTTATATATATAGATCGTGCATCATCATGCTACAAACATGACATGAGTTAAAATGTGTTCAAAAATAATAATATTTTAAATTTAGAAACAGAGCCAAAACCAATCTTTTTTTTTTAACGTATGCTATCATAAAGCGTAGGGATTATTTGCAGACGCGTAGGAATTTACTTATTCCAACTCAAATATTGCAACACGTTTTCTAAAGCAGTAAACATAGAAAAAAATTCCTTTTTTATAGCAAAATTAATATATATTTTTTTCTTATTTGATTATTTTATTGATTACCGAATACACATACTTTAAGAATTAAAATAAAGCCTTCAGTGCGAGAGTACAGTGCGGCACAAACTGAATCGCAAGATGGCCGAACACAAAGAGAAAGTGAAAGTATCTTAGGAAACTCCGAAAAGGCGAAGATTTATTGATTTGGGTAAGTACTAGCTTTTATTTTGCTGCAAAGTGCGTTCATTCATTTTTGTTAGATAATGATAGTATAATATAGAATGCGGATAATTTATATTGGATCAGTAATCACATTTTAAAAAAAAAACCCAACAAACTGGTAGTGATAATTATAATAATAAATTAAAAATAATACTTAAACTTTAATAGTAGTAGTGTAGTAGTAGTAGTAGTAGTAGTAGTAGTAGTAGTAGTAGTAGTAGTAGTAGTAGTAGTAGTAGTAGTAGTAGTAGTAGTATTAGTAATAGTAGCTTGTTGATGTACAGGCTGTTGGGCCTTTTAGGTGCTCCATCTTTGTTAACTTTATATAACTTAATATAAGGTCAGATTTATGCATGCATTAAATCTACCTATTTCATTATCATTCGTCATGAGTCATAGCTTCTAAACTTTAGCATAAATTTTGGATTGCTGTCTATGAGATTTTTGAAATTTTTTAAACATTTATTTTTCTCTTTCATTTAGATTGTGCAGCCACTTTTTATTCAGCCATGGCTAATCATAATGTAAGCCATGAAAACCAAGATGCTGCTAGTTTTCAACCCACAAACTGGGATATGTGTGCGCTTTGTCAGAGTAATACCAAAGAAAAATTACAGTGTCCCACAAATGCCAGACAAACAAATCATGGACCTACATATGTGACTTTGGCTGAAAATCTGACTAAGTTTGGTGAATGTGGTGCACTGTCACCTGGCTTTTTAACTAGACTGGATGATGGAGATGGTGTTGAGGAAACATTGCAGCAGGATTCTGATTCGCACAGTCGACGCAGATGTGGTGGTTCTTTCTGTGGCTGTCATGGCTCGCCACCATCAGCTGTAATTATGGATTGCCATGGGTACAGGAAAAGACTACCGATACATTGCAGCTCATGACATAAGCACAGTTTCAGGTGTTGCCAGAGCCCAGTGTCTGCCTTTGTTTCACAGTTTTACCTGTT
Organism: Radix auricularia; assembly: GCA_002072015.1. NCBI lineage: Eukaryota > Metazoa > Mollusca > Gastropoda > Lymnaeidae > Radix > Radix auricularia. The sequence continues at coordinate 743,562 of MUZC01000525.1, read as the reverse complement.
GTGACATCGTCAGCTGTTTTAATGGTATCGACAATAAGACAGCTTTGGAGGTCTGGAGAAAATGCGACCATGTTACATCCACATTTCAAAATCTGTGTTGTGCTCCATTTGAACTAACAGCTAAGGACATGTCTGGAGAGTTTTGTGACGCTTTTGTATGACAACTGCTATGATGTCAACAGTGCCACGAAATACATGTTTACAAAGACTGGCCGCCAAATTGAAAACATTCCTCCAACGAGTGAGGCCTTGTTTCAGCACTGCAAACGGGCAATTTACCAAGGAGGCAATATTTGGAGCCAGGCACATGAACGACAACCAGTGCTTCCTGATACAAGTGAGTGGGGTTGGTAGTTAATGGACAGACTAGGGCAGCCTTTTTGTACTGTTTAGCCACAAGCATCTATGACTTGCGAAATGTTGAAATGTGCTTGTAAAAAAGAATGCAGATCCAAGCGTTGTAAGTGCAACAAGGCCGGACTAAAATGCCATGCTTTATGAAGCTGTGTCTGTTGAGCCGACTTTTCAGTACAACCTCCAGTTCAAGCATCTAACACAAATTGAACCAGATTCAAAAATGTATACAATTTATCATCATACTCAAAATTTACTTTTGTGGCCATTTTTATGTAAATAAAAATAGAAACTTAACAAACTTGTGCATTTTCTGTCTCACATTTTGATTTGCATTATAAACTGAACATGTGTGCTAGGTTTGGTGTTTGTAGCTTAAAAATTATCAGGTTGTCCCCTTACATGAATTTCTTTAAGCTGCCATTTTTAATGTTAGTTTAAATAGAAACTGATCAAAATTTTGCCGTGGCTCTGTATCACATTTTATGCAGCATACAAAGATGAACATTTGTGCCAGGTTTGGTGTTTGTAGCTTAAAAATTATCAGTTTGTCCCCCTTACATGAATTTCTATAAGCTGCCATTTTAATGTTACTATAAATAGAAACTGATCAAAATTTTGCCGTGGCTCTGTATCACATTTTATTCAGCATACAAAAATGAACATTTGTGCCAGTTTTGGTGTTTGTAGCACAAAAATGCATGATTTGTCAACATAGAAACCTAGCTAAAAACGCATCTATCGAGATAGTCACAATGATTTTCATGTTTTTAAAACTGAATGTTATAATTAAATTAAAATGCTATAAGACATTAGTCTAATAATTTGTTTTTATTCTTTCAGTGAGTGTAACTTAAATTGAGCAAATAAAAAGAAGATTTAGAAGGGTTAAGACATTGTTAATGTCTGTAATTTGCAATTATTAAAAATTTTATTTTTATAAAATTGTCTAATTTTTTATTGGTTTAAACTCCTTCACTGCATTATTGAAATACAACAAATGTGTATCTTGTTAAAGTGGCATGCCACTTGAGTTCGCTCCCTGCAATAAGGGATACAATGTTCATGTATTGTTATTAATATTTAATCTTGTAAATATTTTAAAAAGTAATAGTCACAATGGAATTTGATCGAATACCATCTAATGACTACATTGCTGATATTAAGGATTTACTGAAAGTCATACTGCCGAGTACATTCACTGAAAGTCATACTGCCGAGTACATTCACTGAAAGACATACTGCCTAGTACATTCACTAAAAGTCATACTGCCGAGTACATTCACTGAAAGTCATACTGCCGACTGCCGAGTACATTCACTGAAAGTCATACTGCCAAGTACATTCACTAAAAGTCATACTGCCGAGTACATTCATTAAGTCATACTGCCGAGTACATTCACTAAAAGTCATACTGCCGAGTACATTCATTAAGTCATACTGCCGAGTACATTCATTAAGTCATACTGCCGAGTACATTCACTAAAAGTCATACTGCCGAGTACATTCATTAAGTCATACTGCCGAGTACATTCACTGAAAGTCATAATGCCGAGTTCATTCACTCAAAGTCATACTGCCGAGTACATTCACTAAAAGTCACACTGCCGAGTACATTCATTAAGTCATACTGCCGAGTACATTCATTAAGTCATACTGCCGAGTACATTCACTGAAAGTCATACTGCCGAGTACATTCACTAAAAGTCATACTGCCGAGTACATTCATTAAGTCAAACTGCCGAGTACATTCACTGAAAGTCATACTGCCGAGTACATTCACTAAAAGTCATACTGCCGAGTACATTCATTAAGTCATACTGCCGAGTACATTCACTCAAAGTCATACTGCCGAGTACATTCACTAAAAGTCATACTGCCGAGTACATTTACTGAAAATCATACTGCCGAGTACATTCATTAAGTCATACTGCCGATTACATTTACTAAATCATACTGCCGAGTACATTCACTAAAAGTCATACTGCCAAGTACATTCACTGAAAGTCATACTACCGAGTGCATTCAATAAGTCATACTGCCAAGTACATTCACTAAGTCATACTGCCGAGTACATTCATTAAGTCATACTGCCGAGTACATTCACTGAAAGTCATACTGCCGAGTACATTCACTGAAATTCATACTGCCAAGTACATTCACTAAGTCATACTGCCGAGTACATTCATTAAGTCATACTGCCGAGTACATTCATTAAGTCATACTGCCGACTACATTCATTAAGTCATACTGCCGAGTACATTCATTAAGTCATACTGCCGAGTACATTCACAGAAAGTCATACTGCCGAGTACATTCACTAAAAGTCATACTGCCGAGTACATTCATTAAGTCATACTGCCGAGTACATTCACTGAAAGTCATACTGCCGAGTACATTCATTAAAAGTCATACTGCCGAGTACATTCATTAAAAGTCATACTGCCGAGTACATTTACTAAAAGTCATATAGCAGAAATTATTTAAGATTTTACATAAATATGAAACATACACATTTTACTTTTTCTTAACTATATAGTTTGTATATGATTGTATATTTAGTTATAAAAACTACGTCAAATCGACTCTTTATAAACTGCCATCTTCTTCTTTTTCTTCGTCCTCAAAATTGAACATTGAGTTTTGCGTGACAAAAGTTTTGAGCCTATTACCCGTGGTCTCCGACTTCAGCCTACTGTATTTTCTGGATTTGCTTCCATAGCCTTTGGTCAGCCAAGACCATCTGCAAGGCAGCAGTTGTTTTTGGAAAGTGATGCAGCGTTCACATGCCACAGCTAAAGGTTCCACGCATTACCCCGCATCTTTTTAAACCATTTGGATCTAGGCCCCGGGAACAGGGCCCCTGGCTTTCCATGGATTCAAACCCGTTACAATCGGAACGCCAGTCGAGCGCGTTGCCACTCTACCACCGCGGCCCCCAGCGCGCCAGCTAACACAAGTTTTTTTTAATTATAATTTTTTTTTTATTATTATTATTTTTTAAAATTAAAAAAATAATACACCTACTTATTTTATCACTTATTATACAAGTTAATAAACATGCATTCCTTTAAAAATTAATAAATAACAAAATATAGTAGAATATACAAATCTTAAAATTTTTAACGATCAATTCAGAAATTAATCGTTAATTTTTGCAGCCCTAATTTATATATACCTAAAAATGTGTCAGTTATTTATTAATTACTTAGAAAATCAATTCCAAAAGTGGGTGCTAGCCTCTAGTCAGGTAAAATTTCTACACACAATAATTCTTTATGTCATGTCTTCAATATATATATGACATTTAAAATTAAAGACTCTTTAAAAAATATCAACATACTTACATCAATGATTTCATAACAAAGCTATTGGTTTTGGTTAATATAAAAGGTCGATGAGATAGTGATTGCTTCTGTCTGTTATATATTCTCAGTTACATGTCAATAACAATGGATGAGTTAGTGTTGTCTGTCCATATTGTCTGTTTGTAAGAGTTGTCCGGTTATTATTGTCTTCTGTTTGTTTGTGATTCCAGTCACTTAATGTTAATGTTATCATATATAGTCTTGAACTTGAACTTGAACTTGAACTGTCCCTTAACCCGACGCTGGGTCGTTGGGGCACCATTTTGAGCTGCGCACTAACTCCTGCCAAGTGTCACGGTTCTGAGCTGCCTTCTGGGAATCACTAAATGAAAGGCCGGTCCACTCTTTGATGTTGTCCTCCCAACTCTTCCTTGGTCTGCCTCTTTTCCTTCTTCCCTGTACTGTGCCTTGCAAAATCGTCATTGAGAGACCTCCAGATCTTGACACGTGTCCGTACCATCGTAGTTTCCTCTTTTTAATTGAGGTGAGAAGTTCCTCGTAAGGGCCAATGACAGCACTTATGCTTCGTTCGTGATGTGCGCTGTTTAGGAGATGTCTAATACCTTCCGAAAACATCTCATCTTAAGCGCACTAATTCTTTTTTGGAGGTCTGCGGTGAGCGTCCAAGCCTCACAACCATAGAGGAAGACTGACATCGCCAGAGAGCGCATTAGTCGAATCTTTGATCTCAGGGAGAGCTTCTTGCTTTGCCAGATGTTTTTCAGTTTGCTTAGTGCTGCAGTTGTTTGGGCCGTTCTGGCAAGAATTTCTGGCTTTGAGCCTTCATCGGATATTACAGCCCCTAAGTATTTGAAGGTAGGGACCTCCTCGAGTTTTTGACCGTTAATCCGTATTTCACTTGTGAAATTCTTGTTTGCCATGACCTTGGTTTTTTCTGCATTAATTTCCATGTTTCCAGTCACTTGGTGTTAATGTTATCATATTGTCAGAAAGTTAGTGTTTCCAGTCACTTAATGTTATCATATTGTCAGGGTTGTCTGTCTATATAATTAGTCAGAATGTTATCGTTGACTTTCTTTTATTGATGTCTGATTGTTTATATTTCCTAAACTTTTGAGATGTCTGAGTGTTAGTATTGTAAGACTTATTACATAGTCTAGATAAGAAATTGTTGAAAATGAACTGAATCGTTATCTAGATTAGAAGAATCCTAACCATTCATTGACATTATATCCCTATTTATAGGGAGCGACATCAAGTGACATAGCACTTGAATAAACTGGTTTTATATGCAAAATGCATGATAAAATTGTTGCATTATTGAAACAGTAAGGAAAGCATTTATCTAAAATTTCATAAATATATTGTATAGTTTGTTTTAAAATAAAATGTTAAACAATTGTGAATTTGAATTAATTCTTCGAATTTTCTAAACATTTTTTAATGCTAAGCCTTTTTTTTTTTTAAATTAACACAAAGTATTTAATATTAAGAGAACAAAAATACAAATGATGTATTAATTAACATTTTATTTAAAGAAAACATCTCACATTATTAATAGTCCAAAGTAAGTTTGATAAAGAACATTTTAAATACAACAGCACTGCATGGCTAACGTAAAAATCAATTTCTATTTCCATCATTTAACAACATAGAAAACATGTCATATTTATCTTTATTTTCTAAATATTAAATCTGAAACTAAAGTTAAAATATTCGTTTAGTCTTAATAATTTAAGCTGCACAAATTAAAATATCACATTTCACCGACTAATTTGTAAATGTTTACATATATATAAATAAACACACACAAATATATATTTCTTTTACTCGCTAATTCTTTCATTTCCTCTCAACCACCTTATAACTAACCAGCTAGTTTGCTGTGTAACACAATGGATGTTAGTGAAATTATTTGTACATTCTCCCATGAAGAGTATTGCGACATGGGGTAGTATTGTAATCATACAAAATAGGACGGACGTTTTATATATCTCTAAGTAAAACAAGATTCTTGTTTTGTAATCTTTTCTCTGGGCATGTGTCTGTGACAAGACCCGACAAAACGACCACGGATGAAATCGAACTGTTGTAAGGAACTATACAAGTTATAAAATAGAAATAATTATTATCATTAAATGAAATAGGTAACAACCTGCTGGTAAGATGTCAGTCTAAAAAGATTATAAGAATTCGACTGTGGTCGTGTGGCATGCACTTATGGCTCTCGAACAGAGAATCATGGGTTCGAATCACTGAGATTAAGTTCATGTTTAAAGCGTCATAACCCATTAACAAACTTAAGACGTTATTGACTGACCGCAGATTTATGATTGTAATGAATGACTTTATCTCAAATTTATATGTGAACATGATATGAATATTATCATAAATGAAAAAAGTGTTTTATTTTCATACATATTATGTGTAACGTAAATCAGTGACGTAGCCAGTATGTATTTTACTCCGTGTTGTTAGATAATGGTATATTTCATGTATATTACTTATAACCAGTGGCGGATTTAGCTTTTCCTGCTTTTTTGGGGTGGGGCAGGAATTTAAGGGGCGCCGCGAAATTTACTAATATCAGGGCTGTTAACGATTAATTGAAAAATTAATGATTAATTAATCGTTATTTTTGATTAAAGCCAAAAATTTTATTTTACGATTTCCACCTCTGACCACTGCCTCACTTTGGACATGCTGAGCAGCTAATTACTGGTGCATAGGCAGAAGAATATAAATTTGGAATGACAATATCTAAGTATACATCTTTTACGATTGCTTCAGGGAAAACAATAATATTTAACTAATTAAATAACAATGTGTATCTTTTTACAGAAATACAAAAACAGACGATATGTTATGTTAATAATAATAATAATAATAATAATAATAATAATAATAATAATCAGGCTCTAACATAATAATAACAATGATAATAATAAAATTATAATTTACGCAGTGCTGTATCAGAGCAAAGGACCAGCTCACAGCGCTTTACATGGAGATAAATATTCACCAACTCTTTGTTAATTCTAAAACTTCCTTTAAGGAAAAGTGCTTAGACAAATATAAATCTATTTTATTTTCTTAAACGTGTCTAAAGAAAAAATGTTTTGATAAAAAATTTAAGGTAATGTTCCAAATAATATACTTTCTACTTGAAATTTTAATAGAGAGAGAGAGATGATTCACCCAGTCTCCATTATTTCTGATAGAGTATTCCAATATGTTTCTAAGTCTTTGTCTTTTATCATATACAGAAGCTGCTATGTTTTTGTCAACAATTGTTGTCAACACAAGTACGTTGTCCAGTTAACTTTTCATATATTTTTTTTTACATTCTTTAAATTTTCACATACGTCATTTTAATTAGTTTAACTTACCTGGTCAGTGCCCAGAAACAGGGGGGGGGGGGGCAGCAACCCCTGGTTTGCTAACCGCACGTCACACTTTGGAAGGCAAGAAGTGAAAATATTTATAATTATATTATTTTATTTTCAAGGCGTATATTAGTGGCTTTTTAAATAAGTGGGAAATCGTCAGTTGTAGTTTTCTACACTTCCGCGACGAGCCCTTATCTTCCGCCATAGCGAATCGTTCATTTGTGTAACCTCTGCAACAACAAAACATGAGGTTAACTAATTTTAAAAAATAATAAATTGACGTATTCAGAACAACACATTTATCACATCTGGTGTGAGCTTTCTACAAATATGTCTTTTCTCAAATTTAACTTATTGCTCGTGTAAGGTGGTCGAGCGGCAGGCTTACACAGCTCGTGTGCATATGGTAATAGTTCCAAGATAAATAGAAGTCAGTTAACACAAGAGCATAGAAAGTAATAATACTCTGTAAAGAACGTTTGTCTGTAATTTTCACAGGTCGCTCACTCTCGTGTTCGGAACCCCTCTACTCAAAACTTGGAGTGGTTACTTTATATAACATTTAGTAAATTTATAAAACCAATAATTGAACTTTGTGTAATAGTTTAATATACTCCCGTGTACATTATTTTAAAACCAATCATCATGAATATCATACTTCAGAGAAAGAGAATTATATTTTAAGGGAAAGAAAAAAGAACTGTGTTCTAATAAGAAAACAAAAACGTATTTATTGTTAAATCTACAAATTTATGAACGTGTACTTAAGTTTAATTTGTAATGACAGCAGTGCTGCACCATAGAGCACCGGTGCTGACGTATATTATGTGACATTTCACTTTAGAAAACTTATTTACTGAGATAAATAAACATATTTGAATTTTAAACTCAACATTTACAAGTAAATTAAAATACTGTGAGAATTGTAATAATAATTCGTGTTACTTAAATTTTGAAGGTTTTGTTACTTAAATGTAGCAAATAAAATGAAAGTTGAAAAGAAAAATGAAGGGTTTAATGTTTGTTTTTTATAATTATTAAAACAATGAAATTATTTCATTTTTTAAAAATGTATGTAATTGGCTAATTGTTTCAAGCCCACACTTTATCTCGGCTCTAAAAAAAAAACAATTTTGTCTTATTCTTGTGGCATGGTACTTGAATTTGCTCTCTAAAATAAGAGATACATAATATAATGGAATGAATAGAAATTCACACATAAGCTTTTAATAAGCTTTATAATTATGTTTAAAAATGTATGTTAGAGTTGCCGTCGAGTGAATATCAATTAAAGACTATGTGGTTGTTATTAGAGATGGTAAACCACCAACTAATGACTAATGTTATTAGAGATGGTAAACCATCAACTAATGACTATGTGGTTGTTATTAGAGATGGTAAACCACCAACTAATGACTATGTGGTTGTTATTAGAGATGGTAAACCACCAACTAATGACCTTGTGGTTGTTATTAGAGATGGTAAACCACCAACTAATGACTATGTGGTTGTTATTAGAGATGATAAACCACCAACTAATGACCATGTGGTTGTTATTAGAGATGGTAAACTACCAACTAATGACTAATGTTATTAGAGATGGTAAACTACCAACTAATGACTATGTGGTTGTTATTAGAGATGATAAACCACCAACTAATGACCATGTGGTTGTTAGAGATGGTAAACCACCAACTAATGACCATGTGGTTGTTATTAGAGATGATAAACTACCAGCTAATGACTATGTGGTTGTTAGAGATGGTAAACCATCAGCCTGCCAGCATCTAACAGAATAACACTCTATCTTATAACAAAGTCATGTCCAATATTATTTTGCAAGAGATAATAGAGACTTTTTATAAATGAAAAGGTGTAAACCGAAAAGATGCCCAATAAAAAATTTCGAGGCCATGTAAAAAATATATATACAATTATATAACTGTATATCTCTCTCTGTCTCTCTCTGTCTCTATCTATATCTCTCTATATATCTATCACTCTGTCTCTCTCTATCTCACCCTCTCTCTATGTCTCTCTCTATCTCTCTCTCTCTGTTTCTCTCTATCTCTTTCTCTCTCTCTCTATCTCTCCCTGTCTCTCTCTCTCTCTCTCTCTCTATGAGACAAAATTTGCTAACCGAATTTTGGTGAATCTTAATAATAATAAAAATTAAATGACAATTTATATAGCGCTGTATCCCAGCAAGGAGCCGGGCTCACAGCGCTTTACATGGAGGTAACAATACATATGTTTATTAAGAAAACATACATATCATACTCACTACATAAATGACAATACGTAGTACATCAGATACGTTAAACATTAAAAGAAATGTTGTTTCATTAATTTTCAAAATAAAGTTTGAAAAGGTGTGTCTTAAGTGCAGTCTTGAAGGACTTTGTTGTTGAAATACTACGGGTGTGTAATCATAGAGAATTCCATTGTTTGACTGCACAAAGGAGAATGACCTTTCGCCAAATGTTTTAGTGCGTGTCTTAGGAACACAGAGAATGCGTGTATCTGCAGAAGAGCGTAGATGATGACTTGGTGAGTAGACTGACAAAAGTTCAGTAAGATAGGAATCTTAACTATTCTTTAATATTGTATCACTATTGAAAGGGTCGAAGTCAAATGGATAAACACTTGGATGTAGAGAATATCTGTCTATTACACAAGTCTGTGTCAGTGCCTGTGGAGCCATAAACCCTACAAAAAGCGTATACTTGTGACGAGTTCACGTAGGTAATAAAGGCATTTTTTTTTTGGCATATCATTTTAAACGGTGTGGCACTCCACTTAACAAAAACATTTGGCCCCAAAACATAACAATAGCCAACCCTTAAACTAAATGACTTGAACGTTTGTTGTTTTATTTCACGTTACATTCACCAACTTGCAATTCATTAATTAATAAGCCTTAGTGAAACAACTATCAGTTTAAAAAAATAGAAGCAAATCTATCGATTACACAACGATCTTATCTAATCAATAAGTCCTTACTTACCCAGGTGTTAAATTTTAACTTGCTTAAAAAAATGAAAGTTTAAAAGTTTTACGACGATTTTATTAATACGTCCTTAACAAATTGTTAAAAATGAACTGAATCGTTATCTAGACTAGAAGAATCCTAACCATTCATTGACATTATATCCCTATTTATAGGGAGCGACATCAAGTGACATAGCACGTGAATAAACTGGTTTTCTATGTTATACACACCTAAGAATGATGCGATTATTGAAACAGTAAGGAAAGCATGTATCTAAAAATTCAGAAATATATTGTATAGTTTAATTTTTAAATATATATATTAGGGCTGCGGAAATTATCGATTAATTTCTCGATTAATCCGAACAAGATTTTATCGATTAAAATTATTTTAATCGATAAAATAGCGATTAAAATTGAAGAAAAGAAGAAAACGTGTTACAAGATGCTGTGGATTTATCAATATATAATTTGTTTATCTATATATATAAAAATGAAAATATGTCTGTGTGTGTGTGCTTGTCCGTGGTAACTGACTAAACTATTCATCCGATCGTCATGAAAATTTTTAAGACTGTTGAGTACCCTCACGGAATGGTAACTGGCTACTTTTTTTTCTCAATCTAACACTAAAGGGGCGCCGGGGGCCCCAAATTTGAATTTTTGCTTATATGAGCTATATAAAAAATAATTTAAACGCTAACTACTTGCTTTTTTGATTGATCTTAACCAAATTTTGCAATTAAATTCTTGATAGCCATTATCTAAAAACCATAGTGCACTAAATTCCAAATGACAACTCCTTCGAGGCTGGGGGCCCAAAATACGTGTTTTCTTAAACGTTTACGAATTTTTTCACTATTCAATTATTAAAGGTCTTGACAAATATTGATAAATGTATCCATTATTATCCATCTTAAAATAAACAGTTGTTTTCAGCTATATATATTGCCCCGAATGGGCCCCTGGGGCCCTTAATGTCGTTTTTTGCCTATATAAGCTATATATAAATTAGTTTAAGCGATAGCTACTTGCTACATTGATGGATCTTAAACAAACTTGGTATATAAATACTTTATAGTCAATATTAAAATATTATAGGGCACTAAACTCCTAATGGCAACTCCTTCGAGGCTGGGGGCCCAAAATACCTGTCCTCTTAAACGTTTAAGATTTGTTTCACTATTCAATTATTAAAAGTCTTGACAAATAATGATAAATGTATCCATTATTATCCATCTTAAAATAAACTGTTGTTTTGAACTATATATCTTCCCCTGAATGGGCCCCTGGGGCCCTAAATGTCGTTTTTTGCCAATATAAGCTTTATAAACATTAGTTTAAGTGATAGCTACTTGCTACATTGATGGATCTTAACCAAACTTGGTATATAAATACTGGATAGTCAATATTAAAATATTATAGGGCACTAAAGTCCTAATGGCAACTTCTTCAGGGTTGGGGGCCCAAAATACCAGTTTTAGTAAACGTTTAAGATTTTATCCCTCAATTTAATTATTAAAATTCTTAACTAATAATGATAAATGTATCTATTATCCGTATTGAAATGAACAGATGTTTTGAACTTTATATCTTCCCTTGAATGGGCCCCTGGGGCCTTTAATCTCATTTTTTTCTAATATGAGCTATATAAAAATTAGAATATGCGTTAGTTACTGAGTAAATGAATGGATCTTAACCAAACATTTTATTTAAAAAACTCTGTATACCATATTAACATAATAAAGGGCAATGAACCTCTTATGTCCTTTTCATCGGGGCCGGGGGGCCCCAAATGTCTTTTTCTTAAATTTTAAAGATATTTTTCCCATTCATTTTTAACAATCTCGATAAATATATTCATAATGAAATGGAATAAAAATGAACAGATTTTTTTAAATTGATATCTTGCACTGAATGTGGCCGGGGGCCCCTAAATATGTTTTCCTTCTATATCTATCTCTATATTGTGTCTGTGAGTGTATGTCGTTTAAAGCTGACTAAAACATGTATCCCATCGTCATGAAAATGTTTGTGACCGATGAGTACCCTTCAAGAATGGTAACTGCTATTTTTTTCTCCATTTTACACTAAAGGGGCGCCGGGGGCCGATAATGTCATTTTTTTGTGCTAAAATTAGCTATATAAAAATTAGTTTAAGCGCTAACTACTTGCTATATTGATGGATCTTAACCAAATTTTGCAATTATATTCTTGATAGCCAATATTAAAATACCATAGAGCCCTTAACCCCTAATAGCAGCCCAATCGGTGCTGGT
>MUZC01000525.1:713741-726274 GCA_002072015.1 Radix auricularia | reverse complement strand
TAGTTTTTTTTTTTTTTTTAAAGTAGAAACTGCTACATTTAAAGAAAAGACTCTAAAAGTGTAAACTTAAAAATAACCTGTTTTATAAGGACAATGATACAAAAAATCGTTTTTAATTAATAATAAAATTTAAATTCACCTACGTTATATTGAACTGCTTATATTTAAATATATCTCCTAACAATGTTGTATTTTAAAATTAAATTAAATAAAATACTTAAGTTATGGGAATTTTCAAAAATGTCATAAAAAGGCTCAAAATCCGAAGGAAAACAGCGTAGTGAAAAAGATGATTATGAGATCTTAGAAAAAAAAAATCAACTTTTGAACACGTGGGATAAAAAGATTATCTTTACGTTTTTGTTAATCGTCAAACAATTTCTAGACATCTGTAGCTGAATTACTTGTATATTTTAAAATTAATTTGAAATTTTCATCCAAGTGCCTAAACTTTAACGCGTTATTTAACTTATTATTATTGCTAAATATGTTTTTAAAAATGGCTCAATAAAAAAACATTCCATTGCTTCTTTTTATTACTTCTCTTGAGATATCTTTTGAAAAATTACCGAATAATTAATCGATAATTTTTATCACAGGGGCTTAAACAGCGCAAGCCATGTGTAAAAAAAAAATGTTGGTTGTTTCCGTTACGTCAACACAAATCTGTCCGTTTCGTCACAGCCCGTGTGTAGTCGCCAGTCAGTCGTCAACAAAAAGCTAGGGCATACAACATTTTGGCTAAAACGGGAATTTTCGAGATCAATGAAGACTCATTTGGGGCAACTCGAATCTGCTCCTTAAAGGTGAAATGTCTACTTAAAATTGTATATTTAGCAGCATCAGACGAACACTATTGCCAATAAGTATTATTAATAATGTGTTATAATATACTTGGCTTAAATTAATCATTGCTGGAAGAAAGTGAAAATGTCAAGGTGTCATCACTCATAATGGCACCGTGGCTATGGTGGATTAAGGGGGGGGATGCTGAGCGGACTAAAGCCAGGGATCCCCAACTGTTTGGGGCCCCAAAACTTTTTATATTTTATAATAAAAGTGAGCAAATGTTTGCTTGAACCCTTGAAAATATAATAAATTTAATACAATAATAAATATTATCTATTAAAATGATCGCGATTCAGACCTGACAGCCTTAAAAATCTATATCTTAGAGAATATAGTATAAAATATAGTTAGTATTTTTTAAAATTTCTCATTTATAATAGCTCCGCTGGCCGTGTGGGAAGAACGTAGGCGTGTGATACCAGCGGAGTCGGGCTCGATTCCCAGCGATGGAATATTAAAAAAATTCTTTTCACATATATTTCTTCGTGTTCGGTTTTTTTTTCATCATTAATATTTAGTTACAGTCCTATTTTAGCTGTTAACAATCATTTTATTTTAAGGGACGCTGTCTGGATAGGGCCCCCGTTTGATTGCAGCCAAGTGCCCCATGCAGTCTTAATCCGCCCCTGCACTGTGTTACCCATTAGTTATAAATTACTAACATGCTATACAAGTAGCAAAACCTTTAATGATATGGAGGTACCAATTGTACAAACCTTGGCGTTGCATTATCATTAATATGGCTCTCGCAGATTTGATTACTTGGGACACCCAACGCCTTGTCAGGTCTCGCAAGGTGCTGTTCGCGTAATTCTATTCCGCCCGCGTCACTACGATGACTTTAACGGTCTTGTTTGTGCTCTGGTCATAGACTCGACTGTAAGAAATGTAATCAGCTGGTTGTATTAAGAAATCGAATACGTCTAAACGACTCCGACAATTTTGATTTGATTTCACAAAACTTTTAATACGACTAAAGAGTCTTTTATTTGACGTCACAAAACTTGTAAAACGACTAAAGATACTTTTAGTTTACGTCACAAAACTTAACCAACTTCTATTTCTTTTAACTTTAAGAAACATTACAACTTATATGATCGGTGATTTGAACTTTTGAATAGAAATCAGATATTAATTATTCCCTCCGAATACTCCTCCAGCGTTTCGATACAATTCTCCTGCCCCTGATCCCATTTACTTTAGAGACAAATTTTTCTAAAGGTGTCTTGACATCACGTCAGACAAAACAGACAGCCATCAAACCTTAAAGTTATGATCTACGTGATGTACGAAACTGAGTAGAAACAAAACAGGTCGATGAAACTCAAAGGGCCACAAAGGTGTTTATTCTACAAGTTTTCAGACACGCTATCTAACCATCCTCACACTTAACCTCCGCGCCCCCCCCCCCAATCATTTGATGTCAAAAGCTACTTCAGTCTAGTCCAGTGGTTCCCAAACATTTTTCGGTGACCTCTTTTTATAAAAACGATGTGACACGAGACCTTAATGAAATTTAAATAAGTCATTTTTAATCATTCTGGTTACAAATTAGAGCAAATTAGCTTATTCGCGACCTACAGACTGGGAACCGCTGCTATTGAACGATAACGTCTAAGATTTGGGTCTATGATGTATGCTTATAACGTGAGTCTATGACATACGACTATGACTTGAATCTATGGCGTGTGTCTATCGTCTGTGTCTATGTCAAACGACTATGACTTGAATATATGGTGTGTGTCTATCGTCTGAGTCTATGTCAAACGCCTATGACTTGAATATATGGTGTGTGTCTATCGTCTGAGTCTAAGTCAAACGCCTATGACTAGAATATATGGCGTGTGTCTATCGTCTGAGTCTATGTCAAACGCCTATGACTAGAATATATGGCGTGTGTCTATCGTCTGAGTCTATGTCAAACACCTGTGAATTGAATCTATGGCGTGTGTCTATCGTCTGAGTCTATCTCTTAATCTTTTACTTGAGTCTATTTTCTAGGTCTGAAACTTTAATTGACCTGGAAGGTCTGTCGTGTTGGACTTAGACTTGAGACTATGCCATACGAGTTTACCTCCACTAGTCTTACATCTTCAATACCTCATGTTTAGATTTAACAAATCTTCGTTGTTTTTTTAAATTCAATTCCTCAAGCACATTTTGTTTTACTGTCTGGTAGCTGTGCTATCTAATTTATTTAAGTTTTTAAGGGCAATTTTTCCATCTTTGAGATCCTTTCTCCAGCTGATGTTCACTCAGCGTCGTCCGTATATAGTCAAGGATTTCATTACAGAGTTGGTGAGTTTGTTAAGATGTTATAAAGTAAACTTCTCAAACATTTTAAACATTCAACGACCATAACAATTGCCCCGTATGAACCATCCCAATCATCCAAACCTAATGAACAATCCCAATCACATCAAACCATATAATCCATCCCAATCATCCAAACTATATAATCCATCACAATCATCAAAACCATATGAACCATCCCTATCATCCAAACCTTATGAACCATCCCAATCATAAAATCTAATGAACCATCCCGATCATCCAAACCTTATAATCCATCCCAATCATCCAAACCTTATAATCCATCCCAATCATCCAAACCTTATAATCCATCCCAATCATCCAAACCATATGAACCATCCCAATCATTCAAACCATATGAACCATCCCAGTCATTCAAACCATATGAACCATCCCATCCCAATCATTCAAACCATATGAAGCATCTAATCCCAATCATTCAAACCATATTAACCATCCCAATCATCCAAGTAGTATGTAATGCACGGATCAGGTCGTAAATGTGGCGTACGCCACCGACGTCACTTCCGGTCTATGACGTCACATATGGTGGGCGTGGTTACTTCCGGGTTATGGTTGGGGTTACTTCCGGTTATGACGTCATTTCCGGTTATGGGTGGGGGTCATTTCCGGTTATGGGTGGGGGGTCATTTCCGGTGGGTGTGGTACCAAGATGGCGCCGAACATGTCTAAACACGTGTCCAAGATGGCGTCCAAGATGGCGGCGAACATGTCTGAACTTGTTGTTCAAGATGGCGTCCAAGATGGCGGCCACTGTAGGGGCAATAACTGCGTTTATTAAAAATTAAGTTATTTCCCTTTGTTTTCTTTTATTTTGTTTTTGTTATTGCTTTTATTTTTTAAATATTTTATTATATTCAACAGTGGTTCTAAATATATTATATAACAGTTAGATTTTTAAATTTTTTATTTTTAAAAAATATTTCAATGGTTCTCAATGTTTTATATAATATGTATTTATTTAAGTTTTTAAATTATTTATTCTTTTTAAAATACACTGGTTCTAAAGGATTTATACAATAGCGTAATTTTTATTTTAAATATTTCAAGGGTTCTCAATGTTTTATATAAAAGGTATTTATTTTATTTTTAAAATTGTTTATTTTTTCTTATTAAATTTGACAATGGTTCTCAATGTTTTATATAATAGCTAAATTTTTATTTTTTATTATTTTAAATATTACAATGGTTCTCACTGTTTTACATAATAGGTATTTTTTAAAGTTTTTAAATTGATTATTATTTTTTAAACATTTACAGTGGTTCTTAAGTTTTTATATAATAGCTAAATTTTTATTTTTATTATTTTCAATGTGAAAATGGTTCTCAAACTATTTCATATGTACTATTGTTATTATTTTTATGGGTTTCATGTTGCTGGGTGATGTATTTTATTGAGGGTACCCCTGCTGGACAGATTTTGTTGGTGGCGGTTTTAATTATAGTAAAGTAGTGGGGCTGATGCTGGTATAGGTTACAACCAGGAATGGGGGGCGCCAGCAGGATATTTGTATTTTTGGGTTTATCACATAGGCGTTGTATAGGTGTAGTGGTATAAGGTATGTACAGGACTTCATGAAGGGGTGGCGGATTTAATTATAGTAAAGTAGTTGGGGGTGATGGTATAGGTTACAATCAGAAATGTTGGCGCCGGCGGGTTATTTGCATGGTTGGGGTTATCACTTAGGCGATGTATAGGTGTAGTGGTATAAGGTATGTACAGGCAGTCATGAAGTGGTGTTATATTGTGTTGGTTTAGCTTAAAGCAATAGTTCAAATAGGATGGTGGGATCTTACTGCTTAATTATTATAAGTTTTTAAAATACATTAGTGCTGTGGCCAGGTCAATTTTGGTGTTGGGTTAGATTAAAAACAATAATACAAACGAAGAGAGGGGTGTGGATGGGAGCAATGTTTTTGAGATAGAGGCTGATTTCTTTCTTTCTTTTCATGGTTTTATATGATCTTTTTAACAAAAGTAGCGGTTCTAGTGGTCTTTTTTTAGCGGTTCTCGTGGTCTTTTTTAAGAAAAGGTCTATTTAGTTCATAATGTTTCATAGTTAAAGGATGTATTAATTCTTCATTTTCATGGTCTTTTTGGTTTCGTTTTTCTGACTTTTAGGGCATTATCTCATGTGTAGGAACACCTTTTTAAAGTTCAAGGGGTCGTTATGGGTGCGTTTTTCTGACTTTGAGGTTATCACCTTAAGTCTAGGGAAACTTTTATAAATTCAGTGGTGTTATTTTCTTCATGTTTGCTCTGACTTTGAGGGTCTCACCTTGAGCCTAGGGATAGTTTTATAAGGTCAGAGGAGATATTTTCTTGATAACCTTAATCACACGGACAAGTTTCATGGTCTTTTTGGTTGCGTTTTTCTTATTTTAGGTTTATAAGTCTAGGAACAGTTCTCTAGAGGAGTTATTTTCTTGATAACCTTAATCACAGGGACAAGTTNTGGTCTTTTTTATTACATTTTTTCTGACTTTTAGGGTATTACCTCATGTGTAGGAACACCTTTTTAAAGTTCAAGGGTCTCTTTGGTTGTGTTTTTTCTGACTTTGAGGTTATTAGCTTAAGTCTAGGGAAACTTTTATAAATTCAGTGGAGTTATTTTCTTCATGTTTGCTCTGACTTTGAGGTTATCACCTTAAGTCTAGGGATAGTTTTATAAGGTCAGAGGAGTTATTTTCTTCATGTTTTTTCTTAAGGAACACTTTTCTGAGTTCAAAAGGTCTTCATATTTTTCTGACTTTGAGGTTATTAGCTTATGTCTATGGACAGTTGTCTGTCTTTCAGAGAGTTTTATTTTGTATATGTGTTTTCTTCCTTGAAGTTTATCACCTTAAGGAACACTTTTTCTAACTTCAAAGGGTTTTTGTGGTTGCATTTATTTCTGACTTTGAGGTTATTAGCTCATGTCTATCGGCAGTTTTCTTCATCACATTACGGGACACTTTTATAAAGGCCAGGGGTCTTTATGTTTTTATGACTGTGAGGTTACCACCTTAAGTCTAGGGAAACTTTTATAAGCTCAGTGGAGTTATTTTCTTCATGTTTGCTCTGACTTTGAGGGTGTCACCTTAAGCCTAGGGATAGTTTTATAAATTCAGTGGAGTTATTTTCTTCATGGTTACTCTGACTTTGAGGATGTCACCTTGAGCCTAGGGATAGTTTTATAAGGTCAGAGGAGTTGTTTTCTTGATAACCTTAATCACAAGGACAAGTTCCATGGTCTTTTTGGTTGCGTTTTTCTTATTTTAGGTTTATAAGTCTAGGAACAGTTCTCTAGAGGAGTTATTTTCTTGATAACCTTAATCACATTAACAATTTTCAGGTTCTTTTTGGTTGCGTTTTTCTTACTTTAGGTTTATAAGTCTAGGAACAGTTCTCTAGAGGAGTTATTTTCTTGATAACCTTAATCACAGGGACAATTTTCATGGTCTTTTTGGTGGCGTTTTTCTTATTTTAGGTTTATAAGTCTAGGAACAGTTGTCTGTCATCAAAGGAGTTATTGTTAACATGTCTTTTGTTACTTTGAGGTTTTCAGCCGAGTCATTTTTTAACCCCAATGCTAGTGACCAGACAACAAACTCACTAGTCTTTCCCTGGCGTTTTACGCACGAACCTGTAGTCTGTACTGCTTTGAAGGTGTCGCTGTCAGTTGCTATTTTCGTCTCTGGTTGGTATGTTACTAACAGTTGGCTTCGCCTAAGGTCAGATAAGAGTTAAGCACCTGGAAACGCATATTTCGTATGCCTATGTAGGGGTGATAACTGCGTTTTTTAAAAATTATTTCCCTTTGGTTAATTTTTTATTAATTAAGTTTAGGGGCATTTTTCCAAGTACGAGGGAGTTATTTTCTTCATCTTTTTCTTACTTTAAGTAAAGACTTACCTTAAGTCCAGGAACAATTTTCTGTCTTCAAAGGAGTCATAGTTAACATGTTTTTTCTGACTTTGAGGTGATATAAGGTTAAATTTTCTTATTTACTTGTACCTCACATGATCTCGGCGTTCCATTTGATAAGTTATAAAAAGGTACTTGGTGTATGTTTCAGGTATTTTAGTTTAGTTCAATAATATTATTATTTAAACTTGTAGAAATTTATTACGTGCGTCAGGTAGTTTTTGATAAAGTGGGTATGGGTTTGTAATTTGACAACACAACGGGTGTTGTAAATACCTTTTAAATTAGGGAATGTTATCCACCAGAGGTGATTTTTTTTAAAAAAGGACATTTCAATTTATTTTTTCTGTAAAGCAATTTTACTTTTGACAATATGTTTTCTGATTATTGTATTTTTGTGAAGCTAATTTTTAAACGTAAACGAGTGTATTTTTTTGGGGTCTATGTTTAAACGTAAATTGTAGTGTAAAATAAATATTTTCTTGTATTTTTATAAGGAAGGTTATACTTTATAATATATTTTATAAGGTAGTCGTTGCTAGATATTTTTGTGGAGGTGAATATTTTGTACTCATGACGGTTCGGGTCACTGCGCCAGCTGTTATTAAAAGTGTTATTGAGCAGGGGAAAACACCCCCCGCGCGCGCTCGCGCAAACGTTTTAATTTGATGACGGTTTTCTAACAGGTCATAGGTCGCATATGTATAGGCGTTCGTCTTATGAGTTAGCGAGTGGAGGTAGTCTTTTGTAGTTTTTTACCAACCCCCAGTGGTTGTTCATTTTATGTTTCTTCACAGATATGTAACGAACCAGTAGAATAAGTCATAAAATTAGCACCTCTCTACTCGAGATGGTTTAAACTTTTTTGTTTGAGTAATGTTATAAGCTTTGAGTATTACAAAGGTGGGCTCATACTGTCCCCTGGTAGGGTGTTTTTTCATTAAGGCTCTAAGTTTTTTCGTCTTGTATTGTTAATAGGTGTGATAGAAAGTCCTCGATAAAGACTAGTTGTATATTGTTTTATGAGTTTTTAAAGATGATATGAAGATGTTTTCTGTGTTAGTAAGGTTCAGAATAGTTAAGGGATGGGTAGATAACCAGGATAACGTGAAGTGTTGTACTAGGTGGGACGAAAGTATAGTCAGGTAAGTAAGGTTTAGAAAGTTTTAGGGACGGGAGGTGTTTTTCACATCAAGGACGGTTTTACCAAACCGTTGATGAAGTTAGTCTGATGCTGAAAACTTTAGAAAATATTTATCTACGGGGTGGTATCTCTATCACGGACTGTAAGGATGTATAGTATATAGGTTGTTGAATTAGTAAATTGTTGTCTACCAAGTTTGTGCTTGCACTAAAGTTTACAAGTATGTTAGGGTAAAGAGGAGGGCAGGTATGACCTCTGACCAACACTGGCTCGCGCAGGTAAAGGAATGTACGTGCTTGTGGTAAATATAAAAAATTTTTATCTTGCGGTCAACGACTGCCCACTGTTTATCACTAATGCATGGCACGGACAGGAATGTACGTGGCGCATTTCGTGGTTCCAACAAATTTTTTTTATCTTGGTCTTTGACTGGAGTTTTACTCACGTTTGGCTTCAACTAAGCTTAAGTAAAGGCATGAGTAGGTAACCATGATAAACTGAAGTGTTGTACTATGTGTGATGAAAGTGTAGGGAAAGACAAAACTTTAGAATAGTTAAGTGATGGGTAGATAACCATTATAAAACTTAAGTGTTGTACTAGGTGCGAGGAAAATATAGTCAGATAAGTAAGGTTTAGAAAGTTTTAGGGACGGGAGGTGTTCGCATCAGGGGCGGTTTTACCAAACCTTGAAGTTTGACGTCTGTTTGTGAAAATTTTAGAAAATATTAATGTATCAGGTTGTATCCCTAACATGGAATGTAAGGATTTATGCAAGGTCAGTAAAAGTGTGGCAAACGCTAAGGGTGTGGGGTAAGGGTGATGGTAGTATGGTAGTATGGTGCATGGAATAAGGGTTTATGTTGTCGGCAAGGGAGAACAGAGCTATACCGATTGAGTAACACTAACAGACTTGGAGGTTACGAATCGTGTTTGTAAAAGAGAGTAAGGCTAACGATATTGTCTTGAACTAAGTAGGATGGGAGGACAAAAATAAGCTGCTCAAGTAATAGTAAATTTAGAGAAAGACGGACGATCGTGATAAAGAAAGCAATGGTCATGGTTACTTTTAAGGTAGGGATATAATTTTTTTTTTCCTAGAGCAACCTTTAACACTCCATTGCTCCCTCTTTCTTCGCTCCTTTGTGGTTTTACCTCTCGTTCTTTTTTTTGTTGAGCTCGTAGATGACAAGAGGTCTTTGCCTAAGCCTTTAGAGATTCTTTTATCGACATGTTGAGATATCTTTTTTCTTCTGGGGGTTTTCTTTTAGGAATATTTTTGTGAGGATGAGACGTACCCCAGTTCGAGTCATGGTTCAATCAATTTACAGGGTCGATTTGAGTTATCGTGTATCCACGATAACCCATAGCACGTTGTTTTTAGTGACCCCTTGTTACAACTTAGTGTATGACCCATCGAATGATGTTAATCAAGTCACAATTTCTTTAAACTTAGAACACCTCAAATCTTTTAATGTCTTATAACTATCATGAGATCCATGAATGTCAAAACTAAGAAACATGGCAAGTTCACCATCATCACNGTGATGATGGTGAACTTGCCATGTTTCTTAGTTTTGACATTCATGGATCTCATGATAGTTATAAGACATTAAAAGATTTGAGGTGTTCTAAGTTTAAAGAAATTGTGACTTGATTAACCTCATTCGATGGGTCATACACTAAGTTGTAACAACGGGTCACTAAAAACAACGGTGGGGAAAGGGCTAGAAAATTTACAACGAGAGATATCCTTAGAGGGGTTGAGTAAGGAATACGTAGAGATCAAAGGAGAGTGAAAAAAAGTATATTGTTGGGAGTGTAACAACACGACAAGGGTAAGGAGTCAACATAAGTAGGGATGTTGGAATTTGTTTGGTGGAAGGGTAAGAACACGACAACGTCTAGGAGTTAACGTAAGGAGGAAAGATGTTTGAATTATTTTAAGTGGGAGTGTAAGATCTCTGCAAGGGCAAGGAGTCAAAGTAAAGAGGGATTTGGGGTTTGACATCAAAGTTCTGAGGGTTGTTGTGAATTACATGATTGGAGTGTAACTACCCGACTAAGGTTAGAAGTCAACGTAAGGAGGGATGTTGGAGTTTATTAGTGGGAGTGTAAGAACACGGCAAGGTCATGGAGTCAAAGTAATAAGGGGTGTTTTTAATTGCAGTTTTGGAGTGTAACAACATGACAAGGGGTTAGCCATTAATGTGAGGAGGAAAGTTGTAGATTATTAGATGGGAGTGTAAAACCACGACTAGGGTTAGGAGTCAAAGTAAGTAGGGATGTCGGGATTTATTAGGTGGAAGGGTAAGAACACGACAAGTATGAGAGAAGTCAATGTTATGAGGGATGATGTTGGAGTTTATTAGAAGGGTGTTTAATTTATAGACAAGGGAAAGGAATCAAAGTTAGTAGGGGTGTCGTGGATTCTAAGCAGGGCATGGTCAACACGACAAGGGCTTGGCGTTAACATATTGAGGGAGGTTAGGACTCAATGGGAGGAAGGATGTTGTGGATTCTAAGCAGGGAGTGTAACAACACGACAAGGGCAAGGAGTGAAAGTAAAGAGGGCATTTGGAGTTTATTAAGTGAGAGTGTAAGAAATTGACAAAGGGTAGAGAACTTAACGTAAGGAGGGAAGTTGAAGGTTTGTTGGTGGAAGGATAAGAAAAGGACTAGGGCTAGGAGTAAATGTTAGGAGGGAAGATGTAGCTTATTAGGTGGGAAGTGTAAGGGAAGTGTAAAAACATAACAAGTGTTAGGAACAAATGTGAGTAGGGAAGTTGACGTGGAAGGGTAAGAACTCTGCAATGGTAATGAGTCAACGTAAAGAGGGGTGTTGGGTTTAACTAGGTTGGAGTGTAAGAACGGGAAACGTACGGAATGAAGTTGGAGTTTATTAGATGGAAGGGTAAGATATGACAAGGGCTAGGAGTCAACATAGGAGGTAAGTTGTGAATTGTAGGGTTGGAGTGTAATAACAGGAAAAGGGTTAGGATTCAATGTGAGGAGAAAAGTTGTAGATTATTAGGTGGGAGTGTAACCACACGACAAAGGGTTAGAGAAGTCGACGTATGGAGGGAAGTGGGTGGTACTAAGCAGAGACTGTAAGCAAAAGGACTAGGGTTGGGAGTCATCGTTATGAGGGAAGATGTGGCACCTTAGGAAGAAGTGTAAAAACCCAACAAGGGTTGAAGTTGGCGTTTATTAGGTGAAATGGTTAGAACACTGTAAGGGCAAGTAGTCAAGGTAAGAAGGGAAGTTGGAGTTAACTAGGTGGGAGTGTAAAATACGCCAACGGCTAGGGTCCAACGTTATGAGGGATGTTGGACTTTCTTAGGTGGGAGTGTAACAACACCACAATGGTTGGGAGTCAAAGTAATGAGGAAAGCTTGTGGTGTTTATAAGGTTGGAGTAATAACACGACCGGGTTGGAGTTGTTTATAGTGACCCCTTGTTACAACTTAGTGTATGACCCATCGAATGAGGTTAATCAAGTCACAATTTCTTTAAACTTAGAACACCTCAAATCTTTTAATGTCTTATAACTATCATGAGATCCATGAATGTTAAAACTAAGAAACATGGCAAGTTCACCATCATCACTAGTGGAGTGATATGATTCACATATAACCCTAAAGGCTTCGTTCACCTCATCTCCCGTGCTATGGGTTATCGTGGATACACGATAACTCAAATCGACCCTGTAAATTGATTGAACCATGACTCGTTGAACTGGGGTACGTCTCATCCTCACAAAAATATTCCTAAAAGAAAACCCCCAGAAGAAAAAAGATATCTCAACATGTCGATAAAAGAACCTCTAAAGGCTTAGGCAAAGACCTCTTGTCATCTACGACCTCAACAAAAAAGAACGAGAGCTAAAACCACAAAGGAGCGAAGAAAGAGGGAGCAATGGAGTGTTAAAGGTTGCTCTAGGAAAAAAAAAAATTATATCCCTACCTTAAAAGTAACCATGACCATTGCTTTCTTTATCACGATCGTCCGTCTTTCTCTAAATTTACTATTACTCGAGCAGCTTATTTTTGTCCTCCCATCCTACTTAGTTCAAGACAATATCGTTAGCCTTACTCTCTTTTACAAACACGATTCGTAACCTCCAAGTCTGTTAGTGTTACTCAATCGGTATAGCTCTGTTCTCCCTTGCCGACAACATAAACCCTTATTCCATGCACCATACTACCATACTACCATCACCCTTACCCCACACCCTTAGCGTTTGCCACACTTTTACTGACCTTGCATAAATCCTTACATTCCATGTTAGGGATACAACC
>MUZC01000525.1:697127-708915 GCA_002072015.1 Radix auricularia | reverse complement strand
CCGGAAATGACCCCCACCCACAACCGGAAATGACCCCCACTCATAACCGGAAATGACCCCCACCCATACCCGGAAATGACCCCACCATAACCGGAAATGACCCCAACATAACCCGAAAGTAACAGCGCCCACCACATGTGACGTCATAGACCGGAAGTGACGTCGGAGGGGTTGCCCCTCCAATTTACGACCTGATCTGCACATACTATACTACTAACGTTTGTATTAACTTGCTTTCGTTCCTTTTTTGTCTCTTTGTCTGGTCGCAAAATTTCACATTTTCCAACGTCAAATTTAACCAATTTTAATGTTTCTATATATCTCACGGATAGAATTTGGATGTAAATGCACTGAATCAAAATTTAAGATCAATGGATTGTACCTAATTTAAATTAATGGATCTTTAGATTTCTGATATTGTTTACATCCACGTGCAACCCGTGTTCATGTCAGCCATCGATGAAGACATCC
Source organism: Radix auricularia (assembly GCA_002072015.1). Lineage (NCBI taxonomy): Eukaryota > Metazoa > Mollusca > Gastropoda > Lymnaeidae > Radix > Radix auricularia. The sequence goes on along the minus strand of MUZC01000525.1, from coordinate 708,444 downwards.
TCGTGTTTGAGGGGAGTTCAGTCAGTGAAGAAAAAATTAAACCACTTCTGATGGTCCTAAAGAGCTCAAAATGTTACCTTTTATAAAAATAAATAGAGGTAAGAAAAGATATTAAAAACCCACTTTTTTTATAAGTGGACTAAAAATAAAAAAGATATAATTAGTTTTTAGTCATTTTAAATCAGGAGTGCGCAATCTGCGGCCGTGGGGACGAAAAAGTGCGACTGTGGAAAATGGTTTAAATTATAATAACCTGCGGCCGTCGAATATTTGCAATTTGGCAATTTATTTGGTAAAGAAGAAATTAAAAAATGACTATTCATTTCACTCTAGTCTTAAACACTTGTTATTGCGAAACAACTTATGACTCCGGCAACTGTAGCGTTAGCTGCAGTGTTTAGAGATCATTGTAGCTAATAAGGGCTGGCCATGAGGTTTAGGTGCCTAATATTTAAGCGCGCCGAAAGCCAGATGTCTGTGTACATCATTTTTAGCTGGCAGCTGCGTCAGAAATCCAGACAGATTCTTGACATAGCAGTGAATAAACATAAAGGTATTAACAGTGAAAAAGCGTTTGATGAAAAGTTATGAAAACTATTAATTGTATCATAGTTATACAGCTTGTATACTTAGTTGCAGTTACAAAGTGATCCAAAGAAGATCTGCAAGGAAAATCTAAAGAGGAATGTTCGACAACAGTCTTCGGTCATGTCCGCTTTTTTTAAAGACTTCGAATAAGAGCAGTTAAACTTTCCTATTGAGTGGCCTATCGTCTCAGTGTTGCTGGTGAACTCATGAAAAGTTAAATCATGGATGTTGTTAAATCCATTCATCCTGGTAAGGAAACTGATTATTCTTTGATTCCTCTTTGATACTATGCAAAGCTGTCAGGGTAATATTGCCGAGCAGCTGAAGCTCTCCATGCAGGCCAAGATTAAAAAGGAAAGACATCCTGTTTGCACTGACTGTTGGTGAATCCACAGACATTTCAGATTCAGCGCAGCTACTCATATTTATTCGCTCCCTATCTCCAACATTTTAATTGTGCGAGGATCTGCTCTCCGTGGAGACACTCGTTACTCAAACTCGAGGACAAAATATATTTTTGGCAGTTAAAAATGCTGGCATCGACTACCAACTTGATAGGAAGAACCTGCAAGACATCTGCACAAACGGGAAAATATGAGACTCGTTTTTTCTCAACATTTGGTTGAGACAAAGAGTGCGCCATTGGATGTCCAAATGGAACTGATTGAAATAAAAAAATAACGCGCAGCTTGTGCGAAAGCAATCCCCTGGAGACATGGAAAGTAGTTGTGGAGTATGCCAAGCTTCGCGAAATAGCAAGAAACACTATAAAGCTATTTGGAAGCACTCACATATGCGAAGCGTCATTTTCACAAATCCAATATCTCAAGAACAAATATCTAACCCGACTGGTGGACACCAATTTGGTATCAGAAATACGACTGATGATCTCCGGCGAGTGCCCAACTTTGCGCGACTGGGCAAACACCCAAGAGCAAGGCAGGCACTAATTTCTGGACTCTGGACAGCTAAGTTACATGGACAATGTTAATGAAGCGGCTTATCACTTATTCAATTATTGTGTTTTCAGTGGATTAATGCCACTTAAAATTATCCTTATGCTGTCTGTGTGTGACATGATTTTAGGACACTGTTAAGTTTAAATTACAATGTTCAATGTAGTAGAAATGTAAGGAAATATCGATTGAAATGTTTTTGTTAGAAATGAAGCACTGTGTTTGCATACAATACATTATGTTGATGTCATTATTATCTCACGTTGACTTAATGAGAGGTAAATATTTTATAGTAATCGTTTCGATTTTCAGTGAAAACTTTTTGGCGCCGTAGAAAAAGTAATTTTTAAAAATTTTGTATGCGGCCGTCAATGGCCCAAAGGTTTTGCCCCTGTATTAAATCAAGGTACTTGAACTAATACGTTTTTATATTTTTTCTTTGTTTTAATCCACTTATAAAAACGTGGCCTCAGCTTCACGAAATCTTTACGTGTCTTCCTAGCGCTAACCGAAGCTGATGAACGTCCTTATTTTGTTCTTATGACGCCAATATCAGTCGCCATATTGAACTTTTCCAACGGTCTCTGTTCTTTATTATCCCAACTTCCAGAAATTTGATCGCTGATCCCAACGCTAAATGATCCCATTTTTCCGTTGCGGATCGCGGGTTTTTTGCTAGACGATCATGAAAAAGACACTAAGGTTTCCTGGTAGAGTACGCATGCGTTGATTGATGACTTCGTATATGAGAAAAGGAACATGGTGCATGTAGATCAGTTGCTATCAAATATAATATTACGTCTCCAAATGGCAATAAATAGTTTTATAGCCGATATTAACAGTGGTCCTCTAGCATACAGGAAATGGTGTTTCGTTATTACCAGTGGTTCTCCAGTCTACAGAAATTGGCATGCCGTTATTAGTAGTGGTTCTCTAGCCTACAGAAAGGGATGCTACATTATTAGCAGTGGTTCTCTAGCCCAAGGTATATCAGTTATTTGCAGTGGTTCTCCAGCCCTAAGAAAAGAGTCTTCCGTCATTAGCAGTGGTTATCTAGCCCTCAGAAATGGTTGCTACATTATTAGCAGTAATTCTTCAGCCTACATAAATTAGCGTTCCATCATAAACAATTCTTCACTAGCCTACAGAAATTAGTGTTCCGTTATGAACAGTTCTTCACTAACCTACAGAAATTTTTGTTCCGTTATAAACAATTCTTCACTAGCCTACAGAATTGGTACTACGTTACTAACATTTATTCTCTAGACTATAGAAACGGGTATCTCTTTATTAGAAGTAGTTTTGAAGAAATAGTTCAATGTTTTTACTTAAAATGATGTCAATTAATTCCTCCTGTATTGTAGGAAACAGAGCAACTTAATTGTAAAACCTTTCAATTTATTCTAACCTTCAATGAACTCAAGGAAACTGTATGTGTTAGTGTTGACAGCTTCTTTGACGAGATGAGATCACCTGGTCAATGTTTACGTGGCCCACGTACCAGATCTATGTGTTTATCTCCTTACTTAAGTACAGGCGACCTTGACATTCCTACCAGGGCCACGGGATCCAATCAAATCAATTCGTGCGGAAGAAATCTAAATTCCATTCCAGGCGTCTAGGACATCTGTGAATCTGGTGAGGTTAACATTAGGGCAAGGGATCGTTTTAGGGTTAGATTAGGGGTTATGGTAATGGTTATAGTTAGGGTTAGAGTAGGGACTATGGTAAGGGTTATAGTTAGGGTTAAAGTGGGGGTTATGGTAAGGTTTATAGCTAGAGTCAGAGGCGCCACTAGAGGATGCGGTGGGGGTGGGTGACCCGGATGACACCAACATAAGGGGTCACTCCAAAATGTAAAATATATATTCCCATTATTTGGTACTGGTAGACTCGGAGGAGTTCTATGAGGTAAGTAGTGAGGGGGTGACGCCATGAGCTAGCACCCCGAGTTACACCAACCCTAGTGATGCCACTGGTTACAGTTAAGGTTACAGTAGGGCTAGATTTATGGTTATGGTTAGGGTTTGAGTTAGGGTAAAGGTTAGAGTCAGAATTAAGGTTAGAGTTATGGTTAGAGTTTGTAGTAGAATATGGCTTGATTTAGGGTTATCGTCGGGGTTTGAGTTAGGGTAAGGGTTAGAGTTAGAATTAAGGTTAGAGTTAGGGTTAGAGTTAAGGTTAGAGTTGGGTTAGAGTGAAGGTTAGAGTTAGGGTTAGAATATGTCTAGATTTAGGGTTATGGTTAGGGTTTAAGTTAGGGTAAGGGTTAGAGTTAGAGTTAAGGTTAGAGTTAGGGTTAGAGTTAATGTTAGAATTGGGTTAGAGTTAGAGTTATGGTAAGAGCAGGGTTATGATATGGGCTAAGTTTTAAATTAGGGCTAAGGTTAAAATTAGGGTTAAGGTTAAAATTAGGGTTAAGGTTAAAATTAGGGTTAAGGTTATTATTCGACTAAGTGCCATGGTCAGGTTTAGGGTATACGAAAGGAGCTTTGACAGTGTCAGTCACTAGCGTTGTATAACTGAATCTTTGTTTTTAAATCATGAGTGTGTTTTATTCATAGGGAACCTTTTTTCTTAAGTTATACCAGTAAAAGAAACATTAACGCAAACGTTAATTTGTTCTTAATGCAAATCTTAAAATTCTTTTTATTGTGGATAGTATTTTCAATCCGTTATGTCTCCACAACATTAGAATGTATGACTTCACTAGATAATAGGATAAGTGTATCGGCCAACGTGCTGTTTACGCACATGAATCAGATCATACATTAATAACGCAAACCAAAATTATTAGCGCATTGACAAAGTAAACCAAAATAGACTTCACATTGACCAGGTAAACCAACACGAACTACACACTGAACCAGTAAACCCTTTTCAATTCATCGTTACAATTATTTTTTTCTGAGATACGGCAACTGTTTGGACCTCAAATACAAATTCATTTGCTGCTAAGCAAAGATTGGTTAAGAAAGTTAATTTTATATTAAGAAAACTATGGTCCAGAAAAATTATTTTATTGCAAGAAAACAATAGTCGAAAAATTAAAACGCATGGCGTTGATACATTGTCCATGTTTCGCATCCATACGGCAGTGTAGGGAGCACCAGTGCCTTATATACTTTCACATTGGTCTGGATGGTAATGCCTCTTCTGTTCCAGTCATTCTGGTACAACCTGCCAAAAGTGGAACTTGCCCTGGCAATTCTGGCATTCACTTCGTCGTCGATGGTGTTATTAGTATTATTATTGAATTAGCCTCAGTAGCCTCTAAAAAGTGCTTTCTTAAATAGTTCATGAATGATAGCAACCGTGGTTTATGAACTGGAAAACATTGGTGACTGTAACACTAATGATAGTAACCATGGTGAATGGACTGAAAACATTGGTGACTTTAAGATTAATGATAGTAACCATGGTGAATGGACTGAAAACATTGGTGGCTGTAACACTAATGATAGTAACCATGGTAAATGGACTGAAAACATTGGTGACTGTAACATTAATGATAGTAACCATGGTGAATGGACTGAAAACATTGGTGACTGTAACACTAATGATAGTAACCATGGTTAATGGACTGAAAACATTGGTGACTTTAACGACATTAACTCTTGTGATGGTTACCAGTGTATAACGGATGGAAGCCTTTAACCCTAGTGATTTCACCGTGGTGTAACAATTGTAATCGTAGGAAATCTTTCTGACCACGATGCAATAAGAGAGCTAACGCGTGGTTAGCCAGGGGCAGACAACTCGCTCCATCAGTCAGGGCTAATAATATCGATTGGATGTCTAGAAATGTAATTCCTCAGTTTGGCAACTTCTTGGGGTAATTTGGTACATAGGATCTGAAGTAGCTGGTGTAACTTTGTACATAGGAGCTTAAGTAGCTGGTGTAACTTGGTATATAGGATCTTAAGTAGCTGGTGTAAGTTGGTAGATAAAATCTTAAGTAGCTGGTGTAAGTTGGTACATAGGATCTTAAGTAGCTGGTGTAACTTGGTAGATAAAATCTTAAGTAGCTGGTGTAACTTGGTAGATACGATCTTAAGTAGCTGGTGTAAGTTGGTACATAGGATCTTAAGTAGCTGGTGTAACTTGGTAGATAAAATCTTAAGTAGCTGGTGTAACTTGGTAGATACGATCTTAAGTAGCTGGTGTAACTTGGTACATAGGATCTTAAGTAGCTGTTATAAGTTGGTATATAGGATCTTAAGGAGCTGGTGTAACTTTGTATATAGGATCTTAAGTAGCTGGTGTAACTTGGTAGATAAAATCTTAAGTAGCTGGTGTAACTTGGTACATGGGATCTTAAGTAGCTGGTGTAACTTGGTACATGTTATCTTAAGTAGCTGGTGTAAGTTGTTACATAGGATCTTAAGTAGCTGGTGTAACTTGGTACATGTTATCTTAAGTAGCTGGTGTAACTTGGTACATACGATCTTAAGTAGCTGGGGTAATTTGGTACATAGAATTTAAAATACACTTATACCACAAAGTTTGGGATGAGTTTTAAATAAAACCATCTACTAAAACTGAACAGAAGTCTATTAACTGGGTGGGGTTGAATGTTTCGTGAAAGGTGTCTTGGTTTGACAACAACACATAACATGAATCTTGACAGGAACTTGGGAATCAGTCTTGACATGAACTTCTACATCGATTTCGGGAAGAAAAAAACTTGAACATCAATCTTGACGTAAACTTGAACATCAATCTTGACGTAAACTTGAACATCAATCTAGACCTGAACTTGTCAAATTCATATTGATAGATATATAGTTTTATGTCTGCTTTATAAATCCTGATACGTTCATTTTACGGTATTTCATTTTATGACTTAGTTGAAATATTTTAGTATAGGAATATAGAGTTTCAGATGTCTTAGCAAAGTTAACGAAGGATGTTCCCGAACAAAACTTACAGCAATAGTATTGGAAGTAAACAGGTCATTAAATATGTCATTGAATAGGTAATTAAATATGTCCTTTTGGTGGGGTCAGCGGATCATCCATAGACTATAATTTTTTAAGGGTCGCATTTACCTCCATAGTAAGTCGGATGGGTGGGTCAGTACATTGGTCAGGGTCGTTGCGTTAATCTAAGTCTCTGTCCTGAGGGAAAGTCAAATAAAATAAGAAAATATTGCAATGGGGTACCTGAGTCCTCTTAACTCGATGTTTTGTTTCACAAACGAAATAGTAGCTTGTATTTATATACACTGATTATAAATTAATGCAGCTTAGTTTTTTGAGTGTATCACTACGCAATTCAACGTTGATTTATTTAATATTTTTTTTATAAAATGTAACTTAAAAAAAATAAATATTCAGTGGGACCTCGCTAAGTCAAAAACCTCCCTATCTAGAATTAATTTTGAGTCCCGGCCCAAGTCTAATGTATTTTAGATCTGCTTAACTCGGGGATTTTTGGCTTCCAACCAAATTCGGTCGATTTTTCCAAGGCGCTCAAGTTATTGTTATTGGATGACATTTCAGCGCAAGTGTTTCCTAGACCCAATTAAATGGTGAATGCATTGCAAGGAATTCGGTGACTCCCTCAAGTAGGACTTCTATTTTGAGACCAAAAAATGACCAATACAAGAAAAGGGAGGGGCTGGAAGAAGGGTAACTACTTGGCTGCATGCTGTGACTCTCTTTTTAAAAAGAAAAAAGCTTACTACCCAACATCCCATCATGGAGGGAGTCAAGTGTGGGAGGAGGGTCTTTCTCAGTGTTGGCGGTATGTCATCGCCATGTTAGCTCCCTTTCATATGAAACATGAGACACCGCCTCTCTTTCCTGTTACATCTTCTCGTCGGGATGGCTATTTTCTCCTCCATTTAAAATCAACATTATCCTTGATTAATACGCGTCTAACAAGTTATTTTCAAAAAATCATAGAGTGGAATTTTCTTCGGGTGTTAGACTTAGCATGGTCTGACTGCATTAGATAATTGTAAATCGTAGTGAGTAAATTTGATCTTACTTTTTATGTTAACAGATGAACATTTACAATAAATTTACAATTACTTTGTGTGTGTTGTTTGATTGTTTGTTGTTGTTTTTCCACAATTTATTTCATACAAAACGATGATATAAAAAAGTACATTTTATTTGGAAAGTGTTAGTGAGGTATCTGGGCATGACTTTATTTGACACATTGCTAGTGCCTAGAAATAAGGGCGAAATGTAACATTTATACAGCTGTAGCGTTAGGGCAGTGTGTGTCTTTTCGTTTGAGAATCACTATTCAGAAACTCTTGACACTGCTGTAACACTGAGACAGTTTGTCTTTATAGACACATCTTGACACTGCTGTAGCACTGAGACAGTTTGTCTTCATAGACACACCTTGACACTGCTGTAGCTCTGAGACAGTTTGTCTCTATAGACACACCTTGACACTGCTGTAGCACTGAGACTGTCTTTATAGACACAGCTTGACACTGCTGTAGCACTGAGATAGTTTGTCTCTATAGACACACATTGACACTGCTGTAGCACTTATACTGTCTTTATAGACACAGCTTGACACTGCTGTAGCACTGAGACAGTTTGTCTCTATAGACACACCTTGACACCGCTGTAGCACTGAGACTGTCTTTATAGACACACCTTGACACTGCTGTAGCACTGAGACTGTCTTTATAGACACACCTTGACACTGCTGTAGCGCTGAGACTGTCTTTATAGACACACCTTGACACTGCTGTAGCACGGAGACTGTCTTTATAGACACACCTTGACACTGCTGTAGCACTGAGACTGTCTTTATAGACACACCTTGACACTGCTGTAGCACTGAGACAGTTTGTCTTCATAGACACACCTTGACACTGCTGTAGCACTGAGACTGTTTGTCTTTATAGACACACCTTGACACTGCTGTAGCACTCAGACAGTTTGTCTTTATAGACACACCTGGACTTCTGTAGCACTGAGACAATTTGTCTCTAAAGACACACATTGACACTGCTGTAGCATTGAGACAGTTTCTCTATAGACACACCTTGACACTGCTGTGGCACTAAGACAGTTTGTCTCTAAAGACACACCTCGTCACTGCTGTAGCACTGAGACAGTTTGTCTCTATAGACACACCTTGACACTGCTGTAGCACTGAGACAGTTTGTCCCTGAATGACCTGCTAAGGACTGTGTAGACGATGATGTTACAGAAATGATTGATCAGGAACAGGTCACGCGGGAGACTAAGGACCACGTGACTTGAGTCGGGCACGGGCACCAGTGAGAGGGTGTTGTAGAGTATGACGCCCCAGGACACCGACCAGCTGATGACGAAGATCATGGTGATCACGCCAAGTAGACGCGTGATGTTGTGTTCACGTTCGGCGGTTCGTCGCGTGATCTTCTCGCAATCTGTGGAGGCAAGAAATGTGAATTTACTGCTAGTGCATCATTCATAGCGTGACTTTATTGTAAGGACGGTTTTGAACATGTGACTATATTGTAAGGACGTTGCTGATCACGTGACTATATTGTAAGGACGTTGCTGATCACGTGACTATATTGTAAGGACGTTTTTAATCACGTGGCTATATTGTAAGGACGTTTTTAATGACGTGACTTTATTGTAAGGACGTTTTTGATCACGTGACTATATCGTAAGGACGTTTTTGATCCCGTGACTATATTGTAAGGACGTTGCTGATCATGTGACTATATTGTAAGGACGTTGCTGATTATGTGACTATATCGTAAGGACGTTTTTGATCATGACTATATTGTAAGGACGTTGCTGATTACGTGACTATATTGTAAGGACGTTGCTGATTATGTGACTATATCGTAAGGGCGTTGTTTATCACTGAACCATATCGCTAACATTGTTAAGCCGACAACTGACTTCGTTGGTTTTACCTCGACATTAACTGGAACAGAGTCGCTAAATTTTGTTACAATTTCGACTTAAAAGAAATAAAATAGAATTGTGTTTGAGAATCATCTACCATAAATCCCAGATGGAGCAAATAGTAGAGTAAGGGCGCTGAAGGTGCACCGAGGGAACTAAACAAATAGTAAGGGCGCTGAAAGTACACCAGGGGAGCTAATCGCATATTAAGTGCGCTGAAGGTACAGCAAGGAAGCTAATAGTATAGTAAGGGCGCCGAAGGTACCATTAGTTGCCAAAACTAAGGCGCCACCTTGTGCGCCTGATCTCACAAATATTCGGCCTGTTTCTGATCCCCAGCCAGCTCTGGTAGAGACAAGTGCTTTGTGGTGTATGTGAAATGCTGTCATTACTATGACTCACATTGGGACTCTTATAGTCTTGAATGCCATAACATTATCTAGTTTTTAATGTTAGGCATATTTTTAATTATTTTTCACAATTTTAATAGTCCAATACAAGCAAATATTTCTAAGTAAATAACTTTTAGTGTTTTATTAATCGTGTTTTGACGAATGTTTGGACAATCGAGGGAGGGAGGGAGGGGGGAATAAATTTTCTCTCACTTAAAAACCCCTTCAGACGACCATGCTAAATTGTTCATCCTCTGCCTCTAGGGGTTTACATATTATAATAAAGTGTTATATTTGTCGATTGGAATGCAGTAAGAGCTCTAAGTACATGGCTTCATTCGTAGACGGTTTCCATAGCAACAGTCACCATTGCAGTAAAACGTGTCCCTCTCAAAGCCATCATTTCAAGAACGTTTTCATAGTCATGAATAATTCATCACGGGAAGGTATCACAAGATCGATCATTGTAAATTCAAAGCGATCAAGCAGGCCGTTAATGTCCAATTCACGTAAAAAGTTTGATGTATTGCTTTGGTTTTTTTTCTTAGATGGTGTCTCCAGGAACTTTAACAAGATGTTTTGGGGTGTGGGGGGGGGGGTTGGTTTGTCAGTTACCTATACCTGAGGTGCATTCTCATCAAAACACCAAATATATTTGAATAAGATGTTTAATTTAATTGCAGACTTTTGATTTCATTCCTATACCCTTTAATCCAGCCTCTCTAATATATCTCCCTTAAATACAAACACACAACTTTCTCTTGCACACACACTCTCCCTTTTTCTCGATCTCTCTCTCTCTCTCCTTCTCTCTCTCCTTCTCTCTCTCTCCTTCTCTCTCTCTCCTTCTCTCTCTCTCCTTCTCTCTCTCTCCTTCTCTCTCTCTCCTTCTCTATCTCTCTCCTTATCTCTCTCTCCTCTCTTTCTCTCCTTCTCTCTCTCTCTCTCCTTCTCTCTCTCTCTCTATCCTTCTCTCTCTCTCCTTCTCTCTCTCTCTCCTTCTCTCTCTCTCCTTCTATCTCTCCTTCTCTCTCTCTTTCTCTCTCTCTCCTTCTCTCTCTCTCCTTCTCTCTCTCCTTCTCTCTCTCTCTCCTTCTCTCTCTCTCCTTCTCTCTCTCTCATTCTCTCTCTCCTTCTCTCTCCTTCTCTCTCTCCTTCTCTCTCTCTCCTTCTCTCTCTCCTTCTCTTTCTCTACATCTCTCTCCTTCTCACTCTCCTTCTCTCTCTCTCCTTATCTCTCTCTCCTCTCTCTCTCCTTCTCTCTCTCCTTCTCTCTCTCTCTCCTTCTATCTCTCTCCTTCTCTCTCTCTCTCCTTATCTCTCTCTCTCTCATTCTCTCTCTCTCCTTCTCTCTCTCTCTCATTCTCTCTCTCTCCTTCTCTCTCTCTCATTCTCTCTCTCTCCTTCTCTCTCTCCTTCTCTCCCTCTTTCTCTCTCTCCTTCTCTCTCTCCTTCTCTCTCTCCTTCTCTCTCTCCTTCTCTCTCTCTCCTTCTCTCTCTC
>MUZC01000525.1:671337-691337 GCA_002072015.1 Radix auricularia | reverse complement strand
TCAACTGAAAATAAACATATTTATCATCTAAAGGGCACCAGGTAAACATTTGCAAGCTGTTTATTACGTCATATACAGGCCGGTCCAAGGATTCAACAGTCAATAAATGACGTCTTCCGGGTGATAAGGCGACGTTTGGTTTGGCTTGACCACAGGTGGACAAGTGACTAAGTATACATTTTAGCTTTCTGCTTGATAAACCGATGAGATTACATGGCGGTGAGATGTAATGAAAGTTCTCACGTTCCTGTGTATTTATAGTTTGGTCTTCTATTTCATCATCTCGATAAACACATCGAGACGCCTGGCCATAAATCTGGGTGTGTAAGTTCTGGATAAGGCAGAGGTCACATTGGCTCGGACATGGGCAGCCTTTCATGGGGACCAACATAAGAAACGGGATGCTTGGTTTACCTTTCACTTCTGAACTTTCACAGCAGCAGAAATCTTCATATGCCCTTGCCTTACCATCACACGTCGCTTCATAAACGCCCTCTGAATGAGACCTACTTGACTCATTTCTATTGGTGTATCTGTTGTCTTCGTCAATAAGTCCTCGACAAACGTCTCGTGTAAGTTCTGTGTATCCTGCCAAAACTTGTAAATAACTTGACAAAAACGTTTCTCTAAAACCGGAGATTAACCCTCGAGAACCAAAATATTGATGTATTTCGTCTTCCAGCAAACAATCACACTGAAAGGGACACAAAGGGTGGCCATTTTGTTCATCGTGTTGAGTGAATGGATGGCTGCATTGTTCGTTGTACAGACAGTTTGGCAAATCAATAAAATTACATGGTTCGGTCACAATAGAAAACACGCTAGGAAAGTAGTATTTTCTGGTAATATATTCGTCACATCTTATATCCGCAATGAACGATTCTGATGGCTTGCTACCAATATTTTCGCATTGTTCGATGACGGCAGAGACTTGGGATTTACTGTCAGTGCCTTGCGCACCAATAGAGACTGGGGATGCACTAGCATTTACTTGCGCACCAACATAATCTGGGAATTCATTATCACTGCCTCGCACTTCTCGAGTTACACACTTTTGGACTAAATCTGGTTGATATTTAGAAGTGTTGACTCGCGTGTCGTGCCGACACCAGCCCATGTAATTAACAGACGTTTCGGCGTCAAATGATTTGTTTTTCAAAGCCGTGATGTCATCATTTTCAGCACCCTGAGAAAGATGAAAACAATTTGGTTGCTGTTTATGGCGAGACTTTGACCGGTTATTTTGATCATGTTTGACAGGCACATCCCCGTCTTTCAGTAATGAGTTATGCTTAGGTATGTCGCAACACCAGGGGCCATTAGTTGGTGAATCGTTGTGATCTCCGCATTTGATCAGATCAGTGACTGCATTGGTCTTCGAATGTCCACTGGGTTGTTGCGTGTTCATTGTCTGGAACGGACTGACGTCAGGATAGGGGGTCAAGACTTTTTCATGGGGTTTCATAACAAAATCTCGTTGATTCGCCAACTCTCGTTGTGTATCTTCTCGTGCAGAGTTGAGTACCAATGATGTCTGCTCCAAGCCTGGCGCTGGGTGTAATGGGTGCGTGGTTTTGTTATTCTCTGTCACGACAGAACTACTGTTAGGAGGATGACCTTTGACCCCCTGGTCAGATAGTGTCCGAGTGCTGAGGTACTCTTGGGCCGAAGCAGCTGAATTAAACAGGCTCTTCATTCGGAAGCTGCTACTTCCGTTATTTCCGATGAGAGCCTCGGTCACGTGAGGGACGTTCTCTGTGCTCTGATGTAGGCGGAGTTTGTGATTCGATGAATTTATTACAGAATATAGAAAATCACAGTCTTTTGACTTTCCTTCCTTGAACGATTGCGACCCGCTAACCCAGATCGTTCCATCTGTGTTACTGTGTCTGGCGTCAACTGCAGCGCTCGTTTGATGACTTTGTGGAACCGCTCCCCGGGGAGCCATTGACGATTTTTGGCTAGAATGTTGGATTGCGTCATCAATATCTGATCCTGATGGCCTCAACTCTGTGTCGTTGGGTTTAACGGGGAGACAAACTCTCCGGCCGTTTGTCACGTCACTTCCGTCATGAGTTGGATCGATAACCCCAGGCCCGGTTATCAATTGTGTGGAATAATTAATAGTTGGTCGTTGGTCAGTCGACGACATGTCATTAGAGCGGTCTACTGTTGAATCTCGTTGCTGGCTATAAATATCTCCGACATTCGAGTCTGGCTGTTGAAATGGCTCAAATATTTGCGGTCCCAAAACTCGCGTAGAAATACCGTTTGCAGAATTGCCATTTCTGAACTCTGAATTATACCCAGTGTCTAGCAAGTCTGGTTGTGTGGAAGTATGACAAGAATTGCTATGGAAACACAAAAATCCTTTCGCAGTGTCTACTTGCTTTTCCTCGGTAATTGTTTTTATTTTTATCTGAATATCGTTCACATGTCCGTCGTCTTCCTCGACATATTCCTCCACCGCTGTCTGGTGCTTTAGTCGCCTCAAGTTACTTCCTGTCCGAGTGTTTTGGATACAATCATTGATAACTCGCCCCGTTCCATTTGTCGTGACGTTATCTCGATTACTCACGTCACTTCTGCTGGAATAGTTTTCATTCAATTGCTCACAGGAGCTGCTTCGAGCTTGACCGCAGAATGATGTGGTGTCTGCTGATCCCCCCTCCTCGCTTAACAGCGCCTGAGTTATGTCCGCAGAGTTTGACCCCTCACACGAACTAAAAGACGACTCTCGACAAGGAAATGACATTTGCCATGTCGACTTGGATTTTTTAGATAGGAAAAATCTAACCAAGTTCCCAGAGTGACCTTCGTTACCCAACAATGCCTGGGAACAGTCTTCATTTTCAATCTCGTCTTGTTCCTGCTCGATATTTTCGCGTGTCCTTATTGAACTATCACATTTGCAAATTTGTTCCAGTTTTTTAATAAACGGCTTATCTGTGTCAAGGTTGGACATGGAATGCCGTGTCCTACTCGTGGAGCTTTTACTTCTGGATTTGCCCGGGGATCTTACCAAATCCACTGGATTACGTTCACGTGCTAACGCTAATCCATCCGTGATGTGACGAGCTTCCATGCCACTCGGAGATTTAACGGAATGCCTGCATGTTGAATCGATTCCTCTCTCGTTTAAAAACGGGTATTCGAATTTTCTTTTTTCTTTTGCGTACATGGCTCCAATATCCTGGCCCGATGTAACTTTATTACAAAAAAATCTTAAATCTGAATCCGATTTTCCAGTTTTTTTATCGCCATGCGCTCCTGGATTGTTTGCATGTTGTAATTGACAAATTGAGGCAACAGAAGAGTTCGAATAGGGCAAATGAGAGAGTGAGTGGGAAGGTTTCACCCGAGTAAATCCAGTGCCGTGGTCCGGTTCGTGCCCACGAGAGTTGCAAGAAACACTTGCAGAACTTCTCGTCCAATGAAATGGGTCACGTCTGGCGATCAATGAACTTTGCGCCGAGTCAGTTCTTTTTGACGTTTGTTCGTTTTGGTTTAAACTCAAGTGATAATTGTGTTGGTCACATACATCGCTTGTGGTTAACTGCTGAGTAAAGCTGGTTTGCTGCGCATTTTCTGGAATAGATCGACATTGACAGTTGTGTTCCATAACGAGAACTGACGGAATTTCCCGATGCTCACAGTCAGGGATTTTGGAAATAAAACTGTTGTCTTTTTTACCCACTTTAACCGAGTTTTCGTTATTGCTTTGGTGAACTTGTTTATTCTGATGGATATCATCAGATCGAATCGATGTCGAAGAAATATTTGCCTCATAAAAACTACCTTTAAAAACATCTTTCGGGTCTTTGACTTCTCCCGCGCCACTTGAACAGCCTAACTCATCCGATGTTTCTACACTGTTCTCATGATGCACGCTTACAACACACGTATTGCTAGAGGTCAAGCAATTATTGACTATCTCATGCAATTCAGCATCACAAACGTCTCGAGTCATCTCTATTTTAGACTCAACACTTCTACCGGACGTCTCTGCTGCTTGCTGTCTGGCGTGCATAGTTTTTCTTTGTCCCGGAGATGAAGACATTTTCTTCCATTGTTCAATCACGCTGGAGTGTACAGTGCAGTTTGCAAGTGTGAATTCGCTTGTTGAGAATATTTTATCAAGGGTGCGCATGTCATCTTTAATTTGTTTTTCGCTGTCGTCATTTCCGCTGAGCTCTTCAATCACTTCCTCACGCTCGTTTCTCTCTTTCTCCGCTCTCTTTCTGTCTTTGAGCTTTTCAATGTGTTCTTTGAACAGTTCTTTCTTCTCTTTATAATTTAACGATCTGACCCCGGCCTGCCCTCTTAACTTCAGCGCCTGATCCAGTTTTTTCTTGCTCTCGGCCAAACTTTCCTTCGATTCCAGCTCAACTTCGTCTAAAGGAAGCCCCATATTCCGCGCCACGCTCTCGCTTGGCAGACTCAGCCTCGCTTTCACCCACGGCGTGATGGCGGAAAGCCGTCTGCTGCTACCGAGGCTGAATAATGAGAATTTTCTTTTGCTTCTGTGCACTCTACCGGAAGCGTGACCCGTGGGGTCATCCACGTTGGAAATGGCCTGCAGGAACGCTGGTATCTGCATGAGGTGCTTCCTCTTCATGGCGTTCTCTTTGTGACGTTGGATCCGCCGCCTGACGACAACACACACGTGGGCGTAACAGAAGATGACGACACAGAACATGCACACAAAGAAGCCGAAGGTCGAGCATCTGTGAACTTTGACCCCTGTATTGGAAAAAAATTGGAATTTTAGTTTTTGGATTCTTATACACAAATCCAGGAAAGGCGTTATAATAAAAAAAAATTAAATATATAAAAATGCAAAAATGGAATTTAGCTTTACTATTTTATAAACAATATGACAGTCAAACACTATTGCATTTCCTAAATAAATATTTAAACAATAATATTCTAAGCTTTATGTAAAGGTGCAGATACTTCGGCTATAAATAATGGACAATGAAAACAAACAATGAGAAAATTCTGTAATATTGGTATTAATTTAGTGCAATGCAGTGGTACCCACCTAAAGTGTTCTGGTAACGCTCCTGGAGACGACAAAACTTGTGCTCCACATTACCATCCCACACTAAGACAGGGGCGGCAATAAGGGCGGCGATGAGAGGCGTGCAGATGCCGATATTACGAGCTTGTGTTGCATTTAAAGATCTTTTGGTTGGAAGACATATTTTTAAATATCTGCGGATACATGAATATTCATAGAGTATTAATTCATCTCCAGAAATTCATTTGAATTTCTTGAGTAAAATGGATTAGGCGAAACAGATCACAATTCTTGAGTCTCGGTTATTTTGTTTCAACTTAGAAATATAAATGTCCTTACGTCTAAATGATTTCATTTGAAAAGGTTTGTTATTTATTTATGTTTCTGCCATAGGTCACAGTATATTATATCGCTTAGCTTTTATATTATCTCTCATAACTCATTGTTGTTGGGTTTTTTTTTTAGAGTTTATAGTGATTAAAAAATTTGTTCGAATAATCCGGAAAAATTTCGACTAATTATATTTTTATAACGCATATATAGACCCCGTTAAGTCACAATTCATTATTTCGTGAAATATGTTAAGTCGCGGTAATTCCATGTCTCCCAATATTTTTGACGTAACATAGCAAATTCGCTCTGCTATGTAAGAAATATGGAAGAAAAACAGTCATATTTATGTATGCACGTTTAAATAAATTATAATAATAATACGAGGGAAAAGTATGTAATTAACAAAAAAAAAAATTAAAATTATTAATAAATTAGAGAAAACATATTTTAGAAATATTTACTTCAATTTTATTATAATTTTAATCGATCAAAATATTTTTTTTTAGCAATTATCATTTTAAACGATTAATTGAGTAATTAATTATTAATTTTTGCAGCCCTAGTTTTTTAAAATCTCGCTAATATTTCTGGCTGTATGACATCTCTCAATCTGTTGTTATTTATATTATTTCAAGTTTCGTTTTATCGGTCTAAGTTCAGGCTGCGTGTTATTTCTAATAATTCATGTTGTACATTGTCTCACATGCCAGGAAAATATACACAATTTCAACTTTCAAAACTCTAATATAAATGCCATACTATTATATGTGAGCAATAATCTATTTTGTATAGATGGAGCGTCCATAACTGTAACATACGTGATAAGAAAGGTTTGGCAGGCGCTTGTACCGAGTCATTAATATACTCTCAAAATATTGAGGTGATAACCTCATTTGGTTAATGATTCTTATATACTCTTATGTTTTTAAAGTCGATACCTTTATACATCAACTCGATACCCTCAGCTGTTAACGCGATACCCTCATCTGTCAACTCGATACTCAAGGAAGTCAACTCGATAGCCATATAAGTAAACTCGATACCACTTTAAGTCACCTCGTTACCATAAGATACTCGACACTCTAAGCCCTAAGCTTTGAACTCGATACCCTCAGCTGTCAACTTGATACCCTTCCATGTCAATACGACTTCCACGGCTGTCAAAGCACAAACCTAGACTGGTCAAAACCAGATCTTCACTTGTTGAACATGATCATGTTTTTCCTCCCACACCATCAGTTAATCTTTGCAATACTCTCTTGCTGTGAAATCGATTGCCGGTCTGAATCAGTGAAGCCGTTTCTCTTCTGCATTAAAAGTCCTTTGTTATGTGCAAATCGATTTTGATTTCATTTGGTCCGGTTGTAAGTAACAATAATACTGTAATCACAAGACATGACAGGAACAATAAACCCATCGGATTGTTAGCCAGGTTCATTAGAAGTAGTGTCCCCTGAAAAAGCCGCGTACATCCCGGATGACGGTGTCACGCCCACACACAGCAATTAGTGTCCTCAGTGTGGAGTATGCAGCGGGAAATCTCTTTGGAACGGGAGAGAAATATTTTTCGCTACACTTGATTAACAATGTACTTGGATGTAGAGATTCATTGATTACTCTTTTGTAATAACAAGAAGTTTATAAACAATTTGATTAATAAATATAAAAAAACACAAGTTTTTCACTAAAAATCCTTTATATCCGAGACATAACTGTAACTAGAACTATAAGTTTGTTCATTATAATACGCAGGGCAAAACAAACCGAAATTACAAAATTCTAGTTATGTCTCGTAAAACGTGTTTAATATAATGCGCACCGATCGTTAATATATTTTTAAAAAGTACTGTCAATGTAATGCGCACCTTTTTGCGCGACATGACAGGTTGTTGAACATATTACGCGCCACAACACTGTATCTAAAAATTTATCATGATATAAGGAGATAAAATAAATAATTAAAAAATTCAATAATTCAATTACTGTCCATTTGATCGATTTGAAATTTTGAAACATAATTTTTATCATTTGCATGAGTCTGCCTGCAAAATGTCTGCTCGCTAGCAAAGGAGAAAGTGGGTTGAAAATCGATCCAAAGTTTTTTTCGGCCAGGTCGGTCGGTCGGTCATAAGGTCGGTCGTACGGTCGGTCGCACGGCTCAGACACCACACGTTAATATAAAGGATTTAAAAACCATAGAAACGTAATCACCTTTGGCATTTTTTTTAACCGCCGAGGGATAGGTAGGTATTTCTTAGATACAAGAGCTTTTAAAAAAATCAGAACCAAATGTTTGATTACGATGCAATTTGTTAATGGTTTCGACCAAGTAATCCCACGTTATTACATTTTAACCCTCGGTTTTGGCAAATCAGTCTTGTCATTTCAATGCCAACTCTATTTAGTTTTAGACAAGAACTCGACTGAAGTTCTATGTCGAATCCCATTATTATCATGACTACAGATACTGTTCCGGACATCAACGCTAACACTAGTTCTGTCCAATCACTCTGACGTAACTCAATTTGAAATCTAAGTTTAGGCCAAACACACCTGTGAAGTTTGATGCTACACCAAAATTTAAGCCACACACACTTCTGAAGTTTAATGTTAAACCCAAAATTAGGCCAAGCCCCATTTTGAAGTTTAATGGTAAACCCAAGTTTAGGCCACGCCCACTTCTGAAGTTCAGTGCTAAGCACAAGTTTAGGCCACGCACACTTCGGAAGTTCAGTGCTAAGCACAAGTTTAGGCCACGCCCACTTCTGAAGTTCAGTGCTAAGCACAAGTTTAGGCCACGCCCACTTCTGAAGTTTAATGGTAAACCCAAGTTTAAGCCACGCCCCATTCTGGAGTTTAATGGTAAACCAACGTTTAGGCCACGCCCACTTCTGAAGTTCAGTGCTAAGCACAAGTTTAGGCCACGTCCACTTCTGAAGTTCAGTGCTAAGCACAAGTTTATGCCACACCCACTTCTGAAGTTCAGTGCTAAGCACAAGTTTAGGCCACGCACACTTGTAAAGTTCAATGCTAAACTCTAACACAAAGCCCCATCAACCAATCGAGTCGCTGATGTTGTTTACTCGGTGATCCTGTTAATAGTGTTCGCCTCCTCTGGGACAGTCCCTCTATTTGTTCAGCCAACTATATTTAGATCGACTCATTCACTGCTCTATGGGGGCTGCTCCAACTTTGGTTTTGTCAGACCTGTTTATTACAATGGTGGGCACTAAGGCAAGTCTCCCAAACAAATAGATTTGAATCAAACCTTTGATATAGCTATAATATAAAAAATGGTTTGTGATCATACATACAATAATATATCGAAAAAAAAGTATATTCGTATCCAAAAAAATATTTTCGTGTCAAACAGAGAAAAATTCGTATCGAATAGTATAAAAACATTGTTATCAAAGAAAAATAGACTTTCTTTCAAGCATAAATAGATTTGTTTAACCATAGATTAATGTCCTTCATTGTTACTTTGTATTAATTACCCATACCAGAAAACGTGGATATAACATTTTTTTTCCCCAAAACTGTTTTTTTTCCATAAAATACCGTAACAATGTTTTGAAAAACATTTACATCTTATCAGATTTTTAAAAACAAACAAGTGTCTTATCTGTACCAACAGTAGCCTCAGTAGCCACTCTGACCAACAGCTACTCCGGGTAGCCACCAAAGGTAAATAGCTACCCTGGTAGCGCCTCATGACAAACAGCTATACCGATAGCCCATCAACACAAACAGTTACCCCGGTAGCCTTATCTTATCTTATATGTTACAGACGCTCCTTCTGTACAGAAGATTATTGCGTCCTATGTATTTCTATGGTTTGTGTTTAGTCCTTTATTCTTAGTAGAGTTTTAAACGATGATAAAGTGTTGACTTTCCTGGTTTCTTCAGGCAACCCATTTCACGCCCGAATACCGGACGGAAAGAAAGAAAACTTGTATGTGTTTCTTCTTGCTTATGGAATAAGAAAGGTGTTTTTATCTTCATGTCTATCTGAGGGTTCTATTAATTTATCTTTGTATTGTATTTCTAAATTAGAATTAATTGCCTTATGTATAATTACTAATTTACTCTTGGTTCTTCTATCCTCTAGTGTTTCAAGGTTTAATGATTTAACTAATGGTTTTACTCTTGTCAGTTTTGAATATTCTCCAGTAATGAATCTGGCAGCTCTTTTTTGGATTTGTTCTAACTTATCAATATTTTTTTTGGTGGATGGAATATGTATATTCTAGTATAGGTCTCACCAGGGTGAGGTAGCATTTTAATTTTATATCTTTGTTACATTTGTAAAAGTTTCTTTTTTATAAAGCCTAGGGTTTTATTTGATTTTTTAATCACTTCATTGACATATGGATTCCAAGATAGTTTCTCATTTATCATGTTAATACTACCCCGGTATCTAAAGTCTTATCAAATGACAATATGTAATGTAATAACATAATTTGAAAATACTACCCGACCACCAATGTCAGGTCTGTCCATCGTACCCGCCCCCTTGCCATCAACAGAAATTACAACTGTCAGACAACCGATCTCAAGTCGGTATGTGGTCCTTTGGTTCACCCGTCGGGGTCTGAATACCTAAGTAGGTCAAGGCTACTGGTGAGCGAGAGCCCCGGATACAGCACAAGACTTGGCTATGAAATATTTACACTGGCGGGTCATGAAGATTTCCCGTCCGGTAATATCTTATCTTATTTACCTCTAAACAAGGAAGAGTTACCAGGTCAATCAAACGACAGACAAATGAATGAAATGTCAAGTGATCTTGCATACGAAACGTGGCACAAAATAGCAACAACCGATGTATACATAGTTTGAGATTCTCTGGCCAATCATTGATTTTTTGTTGAGTTGACGTGGTTTCCTTAAATAATGATGGAATGGGCAGTGGCGTAGCGAAGGAGGGGCAAGGGGGGGCAAATGCCCCGGGTGTCACTTTGTCAGGGGCGGCAAATTCCTGGTAGTTAATTAGTGTCTAAGAAAAAAAAATTAAAAGTCGAGCTTTTTTATCGAAGTAAAAGAAAATAAATAGGAAATTAATAACAGAAGTAAAAGAACTATCCTTAGGCATATGAACTTTTCAAACATCAAAACTTCAAATTCCTTATTGGATATAAATTTTTCTGATACTAATACTACTGTAATGAAAAAGTACTTAAGTAGTAACACTGAAGTAGTGGTAGCTTAAATGATTCTTAAAATTCGACCGTCGCTCCTGTTGTAAAACTTATTGTACATGAAACATAATCAAAGCTCGGAGAGGCATATTATATGTAAAAAAGGGCTGGGGGGCTAATTCCTCGTTAATAAGCTTCAAAAATGAAAAGCATTAAAATGAAAGCAAAGAAAAAAAATCAAAGAAATATATTATATACGTGAACATTTCAAATGGCAGAACTTCAAATTCCTTTATGAATCTTAGGTCTTCTGATACTGATGCTATTGAAGTGGAAAACTAAGGGTTGAATCAGTGTACGAATATGATAATATAGTTCTGGTATATATAATTGATTTTAACTAAATAAACTACTGAAAAAATGTGTTGGTGTACTTACATGGTTAATTCTACCAAAACATGATTATTTTTTTAATGTCTATTGATTTGAAGTATCAGCTAAAATAATAAACAAAATTGTTTCTTTAATGAAAATAAAACTTCTCACGCATATTTTCAAACGCAGCCACCCAGAACAGCGGCTTAGAATTCCGAGAGTTTAGTAAACTGGAAGGGATCAGAAATCGGATTAAAAAGAATTGACAAAGAACAACAATAAGTTGTAAAAGAAAAAAGTGGCAGGACGTTTTTGTTAAAGTTTTTGACATTATTAACACCATGAGTAAATGCGTTTATTTTCGGTCTCAGAGAGGACAATACTATTGGAAATAAAGGTTATATTCCGGAACCAATGGATTTGTTTGCCAAGTACGATCGAGCACTCCCAGGTCATTGTATGAAAAAAAGGATTTATAAAGTGTCATCTAAAATTCAAACTGAGCTCATCGCAATTCTCATAGCTATATATCGTGAAAAATCATCCTTTTTTCAGGAACAATATACGATACGCCATATTGTTCTATTGTATTCAATAGCCCTTCATATATTTCACTTAATCCCCAAACAATTCCAGTTATGGTATATGTAACGATTGTTTCAAAATAAAGTAGACATTGTAGAATCTTTAAAATATTTCATTGAAGTAAAAGTAAATCTGCTTACATTTCTGAAATGATTTTTAATAAATGACGATCTTAAAATAATAGATTGTAGGGGCTCTTCATGTGTTAATACTTCTTCTTTATGGCTGGAAAGTATACAGTCGCTTAAGAAAGATGAAATAACATACAATATCACTGTCAAATCTTGCTCAAATAGTTCATTAAATCTAATGTGTTTTCATGATAATCTACCTCAAACGGATTATCTATTTTAGTGCTATAGAACGTTGTTACGGATTCTAATTCATGCCCATAATCGTTTGTAATATCTACTTACTTTACAAGCAAGGCTTCAAAATACAAAATAGTGAATAGAACATAGAGCAATTTTGAGATTATATTGAAAGCTATAGAAAAACTGACAGAGGCAGAAAAAAAGCTCATAAGTCCAACAGACGCAGGAACTTTGCTAGTCACAATAAAATCATTTTATTTTCGAATCTATGTCAAAGATGCTCGAAATTAAATATAAATGTATAGTGCTAGAAAAAGTGCTAAAGAGAAGATTTTCACAGAGAAATTAATGGAATACTTTAATGATGTTTTGACAGTTGAAAAACTTGTATGTGGAGACCTCATCCTTTTAATTGAATCTTCAAGTCAAAGTGCCAGAGAGCACATTTTTGGTGATCCAAAATATGTATCCATGTTATTTAGAAAATTAGTTGAGAAGATAGATCTATTATTCATAAGATGAGATAACTGTAGAATTTCATGTAAGATTTGGCAGGTATGTATAATTTGTAAAACGTATACAATATTCGTATATCAGGCGATCTGCTGGACTTTGAAATGTTGCCTTTAAATTAGAGTATCCAGGATTCAAATAACTATGTCAAGCGAAGACTTTTTTACCCCGCGGTTTAAAAAAAAAATGAATTAAAGACCAGTTCATTTATTAAAGTTTATAAAGATATTAAGGCTCCAAGTTACCTTGCCTAAAATAAAATAATTAATTTGAACATTGTTTACAATACTCTTAAGTAATGCAAGGTTTTAAAATAGTTTCTCTAAAATTAAGCTAATGAAAAATTAATTACAAGCAATAACGATTATGACAAAATTTTCTAATCTATTGCTATTTCAATTTAGGTTATTTAGCATGACAAGGCTGAAAACATTGATACACGAAAGAGGATGCAATCAGGAAAAACAATTTTTAAAATTTTTTTATTAAAGAACTGGCGCTTTTCTTTTTATATCTATTAAAGTGTCTTTATTACTTTCTAATAAAAACTATCTTTACTTTACAGCATTTTTTTGTTGGGGGGGGGGGGCGGCAAATGTTGGTTCTGCCCCGGGCGGCACATACCCACGCTACGCCGCTGATTTAGTCCAGTATTCTGTAAAGTATTTTAGAGATGTTTTATGGAACATTTGTTTGAAATTACGCCAGTTATTTATAGCGGAATATAAGGAGATTAGAGTTATCAAATAAAAGTGTTAGGGATGTTATTAAGTTTAATATTACCTTGTGAAATTAGTTCCATCGAATATTTGACTACTTGCAACTTTTTAATCATGAAGATTAATACGTCAAACTACGTTGTGGTGTGACGCAGGAAACTAATATTAGTATGATCCACCGTAGTCTTTGCCCTATAAGAAGCACTTTTTTTTCTTAAACCAAAATGGGGGGGGGGGGAGTTGGTGCGTCTTTTGAGACGAATAGACAGACTTTGGTTCAGGATCTTTTTTATTTGACTAGATTTTCTTCCTTTAAAATTGTACGTCTTATATTCGGGGCATCTTAGAGGGCGAAAAATAACTTTTTTCTCCTTAAACAGACTTTTTTAAATAAAATCTTCTTTTATTCGTATTTATCAATTACTCATACAGTTTTCTTATCGTTTCTTATGTACCGATTTTATCGAGTCATGATTATCTTAAATAAAATTTAATAACACCTTGAGGCTTAAAGGTTGTCGAGTGGCATGCGCGCTCGGCTGGCGTACCGATGGTCACGGGTTTGTATCCATATGCAGGCAAAGATTTGTTATTGGGGCCTAGTACGTCCCTGAGTCCACACAGTTCCGAATGGGTTTCTAACATTAGTTAGGGAAATAAAGGCAGGGGGGTAATGCTTGGAACCCTCATAGCTGTCGCATGTGAACGCTGCATCACTTGTCAACAGATCGGCATGGTCTGTGGACGCAATAATCTTCTCTTTAGAAGGAGCATGTATAGATAAGTTTTTAAAAAATTGAACTAAAAATACAATTTAAATAAATATATGTTCCTTAGAACTTTGAATATTCCCTTTTGCAACGCTTCGACTTGTTTAAATTGTTTTCGTTATATCATGGATGACAATTGTCTCTTCACTTCAGCTGCTTGTCAGTAGCTATGGCTGTATTTCACGTTTAGACAACAGACCCACACAATGAGAAACACAATCGGCATCCTCATAGACAAAATGCGCATTTGCTGCGAAGCTCGTGCCAACAAATCTACCATCATAATATCAGGTAGATTGGGTCATCAAGTTTTCCGTTGTTTTGGTTCTCTTTTCCTGAGCAGACATTTGCTTTGTAGCAGAAACCCCGCTCAAGGTTTCGTGTATCGCTTTGTTTAATGCTACATGGCACTTTGATTGCCGTCCAGGCTGACTTGTGGCGGTGAGCGGGATTTTACTTGATATCCTCATTGACTTTCTACACGCGATATCCTTGCGCACAAAAATAAGTTATATGAAAACGTGACAGCGAAAATAAAATAGGCAGTGAAGATTTTAGTTAAGTATAAATTGACAGACTCACGTCAGTCAAAGACTAAAACTTATGGAGTCTAGATATCTTAATTCAGATTTTGTGGAAACTGATTTGTGTTTAATATGATCACACACGACTTTGACAGCAAAAAACTGTGGGAATGGAAATCTATTGTTTCAGAAGACATAAGAGTAAATTCGATTATAAAAATATAATAATGAATTAGCCAAAATAATATTGAAGATATATTTTCCCCCCTATGTTTATCTCCTAGAAATTTTACACTACAGATTGGTTCATTTATATATATTTTTTCCATTTTAAATGTTTAGGTGACTACATAAAATTATGACTGGTAGTTGTGACGAAAAGACAAAGATAAAGAAAATATCTTACGTAAGGCATGCTAATTATCAAAACACAAAATTCATCTAGCTAGATGACGTGGTGGTCGAGAGGTAGCGCTCATACTGATGGTCACGAGTTCGAATCCACACGAAGGTGAGGATTTGTTCTCGGGGCCTGAGGAGTCCCCGAGTCACCCAGCTCCGAATGGGTACCTAACTAGACAATAGTTAGGCGGCTGGGGTAATGCGTGGAACCCCTATACCCGTGGCCTGTGACCGCTGCATCACTTGCCAACAGATCATCTCTCATGGTCTGTGGACGCAATTATCTTCTGCATAGAAGGAACGTCTGTATATCTAAGATAATATCAAATAAGATAATATCAAAAAGTATAATATTATTGTTTTTCACTTTTGCACCTTGAGAAGTGAGTTTGTAAGTATTAAAATTTTTGGGCTTGGGTATTGAGCAGATTAAAAAAAAAATTCTAAGGCAGTCAAAAATAAATGAGTAAAAGAAAACGTATGAATTGGATTTAACAAAGTAAAGTCTGTTCATTTATAATACATGGTTAGCAATATAAGAATAACAATAATTATTGAAGGGCTATAATAAGTCAACAAAAAAAATGCAACAGTAATAGACCAACAGTAAAAAGCCTAGGTAACCTTTTCCGTGTTTATAAAATTACTTTCTTAAATTTTTAAAACTTAACATTAAGGTTCCTGAATACATTATCATTGTTGTTGTTGTTTTTTTTACATGATATTTCAAAACAATTATTTGCTGTTCAATGAAATTGATGAATTCCATATTATCTCCACATTGGCCTTATAGAATAAACATGAATATAATTATCATTCGGAAGAACAATCATTATTCATTTGAATAACTTATGTATAAATTTTATATTGAAATTTTTAAAACTACAAGCTGCATATTTCTAGTTATACGCATTTTACTTGGGAAAAGAACTAATCGTCTATAAATATGTATTTCCTTGCTAATTTTGTTTGATAAATTGAGATTACATTTCTTGTTTGACTTTCATGATGTCAGTTACGTCTTCCCAACATTCAGCCATGTACAAACATCACCAATATCTTGAAGCTCTGTAGGTGAATATACCCCCAGACAACCTTTACCTACTCTATATTTTCTATGACACTGTTTCTTGGGTAAGACGCTGAAATCTGCTAAATATAACACTCCAGGCGTGGCCAAAAATTTGTATTAAAAAAATCCTGGATTTCCCGGGAAATGCGAATCAGATGCGGCGAGGGAAATGTGATTACTGAAAAAACACAAGTGGTTTTATCTCAGATTGTCGGAGTTATTGATTTATGACTGCGTCTGTGAGGTGTTAACAAAACTGCAAAGGAATTTCTTCATATTTGATTTCTTTTCCTCGCGTTTTTTATTTTGTTGTTGTTTGTTTGATTCTACGCCGAAGTTTTTACAAAAATACACTGTAAATTGTAAACTCTTGGCTTATGCCTTGAAATAATATTTTATAAATTTTGGTATACTCTGCATTTCACGCTTAAAGAAAAAAGTAAGAGACCAAAGATTTAATAAATTCCGCAGCAGCGAATAACGAAACGAATTTTGTCGTAGTGCGTGCTGTTAATTAGACAGGTTCATATCGTATTCGCTACAACAATATATATTCAATTTTGTGTTCGGAACATTCACATGTTTATTGTCTATCAAATACTATAAGTCATAATAAACACGATTCTGAAATAGATAATGATAATAAAGTTTTATGTATCTATGATGCCAAAAGACGTCACGTACGATGTAGGAGTGACACGGCCGAAATGAAAATTATTTTAGTTTTTATTCTGATTTTTAAAGAAATTTTGTTTTGTTTTCGCTTTTTTTCCTAAGGGAGGAAAGCTCGTGCCAAGTGTGAGTTTCAACGTGTGCCAGCGACTGAGATAAATTGCCTCTACCCGCGAGTGACTGCACCCGGTGTGCTGTCGTGTCAGTGTGAGACAATAACGAGACGCTGTGCAGGGAGAGGGATGTTTTACATCATCTAGTTTCAGCAGTCGTGATGGCTATCTCACTGTGTGGCAATGCAAGTTGTCTAAGTGTGTGGTCGGTCAAGCTGTCTTATTGTGTGGGCGGTCAAATTGTCTTATTGTGTGGCCGGTCAAGTTGTCTTATTGTGTGGGCGGCCAAAATGTCTTAGTGTGTGGTCGGTCAAGCTGTCTTATTGTGTGGGCGGTCAAATTGTCTTATTGTGTGGCCGGTCAAGCTGTCTTATTGTGTGGGCGGCCAAAAATGTCTTAGTGTGTGGGCGGTCAAGCTGTCTTAGTGTGTGGTCGGTCAAGCTGTCTTAGTGTGTGGATGGTCAAGTTGTCTTATTGTGTGGCCGGTCTAGCTGTCTTATTGTGTGGGCGGCCAAAATGTCTAAGTGTGTGGGCGGTTAAGCTGTCTTAGTGTGTGGTCGGTCAAGCTGTCTTAGTGTGTGGGTGGTCAAGTTGTCTTATTGTGTGGCCGGTCAAGCTGTCTTATTGTGTGGGCGGCCAAAATGTCTTAGTGTGTGGGCGGTCAAGCTGTCTTAGTGTGTGGGTGGTCAAGCTGTCTTAGTGGGTAGCGGTCAAGCTGTCTTAGTGTGTGGCTGGTCAAACTGTCTTAGTGTGTTGGCGGTCTAGCTGTCTTAGTGTGTGGCTGGTCAAGCTGTCTTATTGTGTGGGCGGCCAAAATGTCTTAGTGTGTGGGCGGTCAAGCTGTCTTAGTGTGTTGGCGGTCAAGCTGTCTTAGTGTGTGGGTGTTGACGCTGTCTTATCGTGTGGCTGGTCAAACTGTCTTAGTGTGCTGGTGGTCTAGCTGTCTTAGTGTGTGGCTGGTCAAACTGTCTTAGTGTGTGGGCCATCAAGCTGTCTTAGTGTGTGGGAGGTCAAGCTGTCTTATTGTGGGGGTGGTCAAGCTGTCTTAGTGTGTGGGTGGTCAAGCTGTCTTGGTGTGTGGGCAGTCAAGCTGTCTTAGTGTGTGGGCGGTCAAGCTGTTTTAGTGTGTGGGTGGTCAAGCTGTCTTATTGTGTGGCCTGTAAAATTGTCTTAGTGTGTGGCCGGTCAAGCTGTCTTATTGTGTGGGCGGCCAAGATGTCTTGTGTATGGGCGGTCAAGCTGTCTTAGTGTGTGGCTGGTCAAGCTGTGTGTCTTAGCGTGTGGGTGGTCAAGCTGTCTTAGTGGGTAGTGATCAAGCTGTCTTAGTGTGTGGGTGGTCAAGCTGTCTTAGTGTGTAGCCGGTCAAGCTGTCTTAGTGGGTAGCGGTCAAGCTGTCTTAGTGTGTGGGTGGTCAAGCTGTCTTAGTGGGTAGTGGTCAAGCTGTTTTAGTGTGTAGCCGGTCAAGCTGTCTTAGTGTGTAGCCGGTCAAGCTGTCTTAGTGTGTGGGCGGCCAAAATGTCTTAGTGTGCAGCCGGTCAAGATGTCTTAGTGTGTGGGCGGTCAAGATGTCTTACTTTGTGGGCGGTCAATCTGTGTTAGCGTGTGGGCGGTCAAGCTGTCTTAGTTGGTTACAGTCAAGCTGTCTTAGTGGGTAGCTGTCAAGCTGTCTTAATGTGTGGGTGGTCAAACTGTCTTAGTGTGTGGGCGGTCAAGCTGTCTTACTGTGTGGGTGGTCAAGCTGTCTTAGTGGGTAGCATTCAAGCAGTCTTAGTGGGTATCGGTCAGCCTGTCTTAGTGTGTGGGTGGTCAAGCTGTCTTAGTGTGTGGGCGGTCAAGCTGTCTTTGTGTGTCGCCGGTCAAGCTGTCTTGGTGTGTGGCCTGTCACATTGATTTGGTGCTTAAACGAGTGTTACTGTGTTAGACTGTTTTTCTACGATACTCGTCTTAAAGAAATTCCTCGACCTTTATTTAATGTTTCAAAATATTTCTTAAACATGTTTGTGCTATATTTTTAGACACCGAAATTCAAGCAATTTTCAAGGACAGTCAACATTTATTATTTAAAAACGGTTTACAAAATGTTCATAACATGCATCACAAGATGAAAGTTATGTTTCACGGGATCCTAGCTAAATCTTAAATAGCCTGAACTCTTTACTTCAATAATAATTTGAATTATTTAAACCTTACAAGCATTATTTCAACGTAAAATGTCCTCCTTACTTCACCCATCACACAAGTGAACCTCAGACTGCCTGTCGCTTTACAGCGACCTCTGGCGGGAAGTAAATCTTATAATGCTTGCATAACACAGAAGAGTTCATCTTTGGAGATAAGGATAATTTTGTAAAGTGCCGAAGGTTTGAAGATAGTTTGATATGAAACTGTCCAAGTTTATCGTTACTGTTACGTAAGGCAGAGCCGTTTGGGTAGCAACTTGACCTGTCTTACGACATAATTATGAGCTGATGACATCGGGCTTTCGTCGCAATCTGCTATTTCAACGGTATTCAAACCGTTGCCGGCGGACCTCAGGCTCATGAGAAATATAGAAGTAAAACGAAATTGTATGTTGTATAGTTAATTTAAAAATTTTAGCTTACTTTTCTGTACGATACACATTATCGTATCGTTGGTAATTTCTATACATTTCTAGGGTTGTTAACGATTAATTTAAGTTTTACCGTTAACTAATGAAAAATTACGATTAATAAATATTTGAGTTCGACTTAAGTCAAAGTTTAAGTTTTATTATGTCATTTGTAACACTTATTACACTTTCTTGGTGAAAATATAAATAACACTGGAATGTCTCCTTTATATGTCAACGTTTAATCAATTACGCAAAAAGTCTGTGTGTTGACATTATTTGGTTCAAATGATGAACGGGTCCTAGTGAAAATGTAACCAGACGATCTGAACAATTTTTCAAATGGTAATGTTATAACTGGTATGCACAAAAAAAGACTTGGCTAGAATAATGATAGAAAAACTTGTCAACATTTTCAAAATTCCCGTCAGTCAAAAGTTTAAAACCAAAATTTCCTTGTAATGGTCAGGAATTTTTTTTTATTATATATCGGACGCTATTTTTTAAAATTATTTTTTATTTACTTTTTGACTTCCAATAATTTTTTAGTGATGGGTTGATTAATAGTTAAAAAATAATTCAATAGTAATTTTGTAACGATTACTCGAAAAATTAATCGTTAATTTCCGCACCCCTATAACTTTCGTCACTTTTAGATGGAGTAGACAACATAAAGGAGCATAGACGGGGATTTTTCATTGTGCATTATTCAGTGCGTCTTCAGTGGAAAAAAAATGTTTTGAATTTGTTGCGACCAGAGTCGTATAGATAATCAAGAAGTGGATGACATTTTCATATTTCTCTACTAAGCCTTAGATAAACAAATTGATATATTATTTATATATATATATATA
>MUZC01000525.1:601748-655945 GCA_002072015.1 Radix auricularia | reverse complement strand
AGAGAGAGAGAGAGAGAGAGAGAGAGAGAGAGAGAGAGAGAGAGAGAGAAAGAGAGAGAGAGATCGAGAGATCTTTTTTTCGCCTGAGGCGCTTAATAATTTGGTTGAGGAATACGCCAATTGTAGGCGTTCAAGGCAGTCAAAGAGTGTTAACCTTCTCCAACAATGCATCAAATAAAACTCAGTGCAATATCAAGGCATGTTGCCTTGTATAAAACATAAACATCTAGAACACACTGGTCCAGTTCTTTAATCTAATTAGAGGTAATTGATTTTGATTATATGGGCGGCAATAAATCGGATTACCGTGCTGTGATTTATTAGGAAGATATAGTCCTCTTAGTGCATACATACAGTAGTCACACGTTGAAATTTGTCCCTTCTAATTTTGGATCTGCCGATAAGTATGGGTAATACTGGGAAATCTACTGACTTTTTGAAATTAAATAAATGCGATTTTATTAGAGGTAAATTAAAATAATTTAATGAATTTTACATATATCAATAGATTCCTGTGTTTTATTTTCTTTTAACAAATTTTAGCTTTCATTAAATAATTTTAAACGCACTAAAATTTTATTTTTAAAAAAAAGAACATTATTTAATGTTCCATGAAAAAAAAAACCAGTCAAGCTTGCGTTATTCCGCTCA
The DNA here is from genome assembly GCA_002072015.1 of Radix auricularia. Lineage (NCBI taxonomy): Eukaryota > Metazoa > Mollusca > Gastropoda > Lymnaeidae > Radix > Radix auricularia. Next base: position 655,294 of record MUZC01000525.1, on the reverse strand, counting down.
ATTCGGCTGTTTTTCTTGGAGCTTTGCTTACTCGTAAAGGTGAAATTTAGTCCAGATGGGGTTGATGAGGTTCTGTATATTATCGTTTAGAGTTCGTGTAAATATGCTGGGATGTTGGGTAATCCTAAAAGAATGAAATATTAAAGTGAGACCTGGATATAATCTTACATCCTCAGCATTTAGAGATGCATGCTTCTTGCAAGGGCTCAAGCAAATATTCAACAAATCACTTACAGAGGTAAGAAGGTCAGTTGGTGTTAAAGAAACTAAAAATGGGAATAAGAATATCACAAAACATGATCACGTTAAGACTACTGGGGTAATAATGGTGGATTAATAATGGTGGATTAATAATGGTGGAATAATAAGTTATATTTAAAGAAAACATTAATTAGAATGTGGGTAACTTAGTAAATCCAGTGCAGATTTTTTAAAAGAAATGTTTAACTTACCTTACTTGATGCACAGTTAAGATATTATGCCTAAATACTGAGATTACGGGGGGAAAAGGCTACGGGGTTAAACCATATTTATTCTTTCATGATGTCACGTTCTTTTTCTACCTTCGCTTATTTTTTTTCTTTTAATCACCTAAATATAACGTAAAGTAATACAGAAATGAAGTACGTTTTAAAGTTAGCTTTTCTGCATATAAACTGCAGTACGATTTCATCAATAGGCCGCGAACCAAGAACTACTTTTGGGCAACGAGAATAGAAGGCTACTTTCAGACAGTTTCGTTTGCTTTGAACAGATGCTTTATCTTCTGGCTGGGTCAAGAAAATAGAAGGAGGCCATTCGAGTCAATTATTTGTGTTACTAATTCGGGGACTTTTAGAGAGCCTCACGTGCTGCGAACAAGGAAAACCTGGATGGGGAAAGTATAAAGACTAATTGTTTTAATTGTGGTTTAAGTCAAAGAAAAGGGAGCTGAGGACTTTCTATAGTCAGTACATCAAAACTGTATCACTTTACATTAAAAAAAGATTCAAGAATAAGTTCTGAACGTACAATTATCTGTTTAAATTATGGTTTTCAGTAAATGTTTAAACATACACGCGGTCTAATTACAAAAATAATAATTTTTAATTGATAATTTATATAGCGCTGTATTCCAGTCACGAACTAGGCTCACAGCACTATACATGAAGATAATAACATACATATAAGTAATAAATTAACATTCATATCAGAACAATCATATTAATTTCAGCACATAACACAAAATATACATTAATCATTAAAAGAAATGTTTTTTCATTAATTTTGCAATTTAAAAAAACAAACAAAAAACATACAGATGATTTGTTTGGAATGGGAAATTTTTAGAATAACTGTCATCACGAGGGCAACACAGACTAGTGGCACTCATTAGCACGGACACGCAGACAAAAACACTGCACAACCCTGCAGGAACACACACATTTCTCTACACTTATGGCCCCCTTTATCCTTTCACACACACGGGAACTTTGAGACCAATGCGCAAGTTTACCAACAATTCTCACACACACACGAACACACACGCACATAGGTACAAATAAACACAATACGACACTCCGAAAATTGTTATAAACATTTAACCATACATGAAATCTTGAGAAAAAGCAAGAAAATTATGGCTTGGAGACACAACAGCCAAGAAATCTTCATTTTTCCCTAATTAGAAATAGACGTAATAATGTTATAAAAGATATTTATTTTATATTTTAATACTTCTTCCCAAAAGGATTTCAATTGTGCTAAAAGAAGGTGTGCAAGTGGAGGGTGGGGGCATATTAAAATATCTCCACTGCTTAAGAAGATCATATCATCAAATGAGGCTGTAATTCTATTTCATTTAAATTTCAACAACGCCGGGGGTAGGCTTTCTATTCCTCGGCTAACTTTAAGACGCTCTATTTCAACAGTAGAAAATCCCTAACATATATTGGTAAGAAAGATACGCTAGATATCCTTGAAGTAATTTAATTTAACTGTGTGTGTATGCATAATGAAGTTGGTGACTAATTATACACTTCTTCGTCTTTTTTTTTTAACATCCAAACATTTCTGGTAATCTAACAATACAATTATTTTGAACTAATAATAAATCGATAATTTATAAAGCAGAGTATCCCAGTAAAGAACTGGGCACACAGTGCTTCACAAAACAATTATATAACAAATATATAAGTACTAAATAAACATTCACATCCTAACAACCACATAAATGACATTACGGTACACATAATCTACGTTTATCGTTTGAAGAAATCTTTGATAAACTTAAACTTCAATGAATTAGAACACTGAACAAAACAAAAGATGAGTGGCTCAAGACTAACATTACAACACGCACTGGCTCATGTATCATGTTCTGCTCCATGACAAAATTTATTGAGTGAGAGTTAAAAAAAAAAGAAACGTTGAGCATTTGAGTCAAGCACAAAGATGATTGAGAAATTTGGCCGGAGGCTGAGAAAAAAATCCCTTTTGGATTCATCCTATGAAAGGGGACCTCTTGAATTAGACACGTCAGGGGAGTTCCGCTCCCCCAGAGGTGTTCCTGATCACACAGTGCAATCTTCGGGTGGGTTTAGGGTCTGGCTCGGTTTTAATCAAGGTTACCAGCATTTAGAGGCAGAGCGAACGTTCCGTTTCTTGTCCACTTTCGAGGTCTAAACCTTGCAACAAATTGATATCTAGGCTAAAGATATTTCAATAAAAAATTTACCAATTTTCATCACCAATACAATTATATGTGCGACGCTCTTTTATTTTGTTATTCTCATAACTTTTTCGCATAAGATGATATTTCCATAAATTACCATTCTCATAACTTCTATTCCCAAACGTTGTTGTTATCATGAGTTTTTATTCTCATAAGTTGTTGTTCACATAATTTGTTATTCGCGTCTATGTAACTTGAATAAAAATAACGTTGTTTTTGTTCCCTTTTAAATATTTGTTTTGTTTTCGTTTCTTTAAAAAAAAGTTGTTAGAAAAAATGTTAAGCCTAAAAATAATATTAATTAAAGGCATCGTACTTTGTTCTGTGATGAAAAATAAAGGGGAGGCAAAAGTGACGTAGCATGTAGGGCGTTACGCTACAGGTGGAGTTTCTATTTTTTTAAGGAAAGTGTGGCATTTCTAGGCCAGCTACACTTGCTTTTACTCTAGGTGGCAGAGTCAACTCTGTTTGGCACTACCATAGCCACTGATACCAATGTGGTTTTGTAGCATAAACCGCATTCTAATACAAACTGAAAACATAATACATTAAATGTTAATGGTTTATGGTCATCAAACTTTTTCCTTGTCTTACGCACGTCCTCAACATTACCGAATACTGAAACAAATCGCAGCGAATACTGAAGCAAACTGCAGCCGTATATATGCCATCGTTTATGCTGGCAATATTGTATCGACTCCATGAAGTCGCCTTAGATGGGCATGTATGATGGAGACCATCACGTTCAATCTCCAGTACACGCGCCAACACAATGTTCATTATCCTGCCCTTAACGGGGAAACACTTCTCGGACCACGCACTATTTTATTTTCTTACACAACATATTGCCTCTGCTCTTCCTTCCTCATCCTTTCCCTTCCGCTTACACGCCTTTGCCAAACCATCTTTTTGGGGGGAAACTGGTGGAGGTAGCACTCAATTAACTCTCCTGAGCAAACGAGAAAAGCCAGGTCTAATTGCCCTGGGGGGATTCCCCCGAACAAATTAGCACTGTAAAACTGCAGCTAGGATGACGAAGAAGCTTTCCAGTCAGTAAAAGTTAAAGAGGTCTCGTGGTCTTTTATTTTCTTTTATGTTTTATTTCTCTGTATTTTCTTTTATCTCGAGAGTCTGGACTCAGCTGTTTCCTTATTTCACTTTGTAACGTTAACTGAATTGTGCCTGTCTAGTTTATAGTTGGTGGTTGATGGTTGGTGGGCTGTGGGTGGTTGGTGGAATGGTAGGTGTTAGGTGGGCTGTGGGTGGTTGGTGGAATGGTAGGTGTTAGGTGGGCTGTGGGTGGTTGGTGGAATGGTAGATGTTAGGTGGGCTGTGGGTGGTTGGTGGAATGGTAGGTGTTAGGTGGGCTGTGGGTGGTTGGTGGAATGGTAGGTGTTAGGTGGGCTGTGGGCGGTTGGTGGAATGTTAGGTGTTAGGTGGGCTGTGGGTGGTTGGTGGAATGGCAGGTGTTAGGTGGGCTGTGGGCGGTAGGTGTTTGGTGGACATTTGATGGTAGGTGTTAGGTGGGCTGTGGGCGGTTGGTGGAATGGTAGGTGCTACGTGGGCTGTGGGTGGTTGGTGGAATGGTAGGTGTTAGGTGGACATTTGATGGTAGGTGTTAGGTGGGCTGTTGTATGTAGGTGTTTGGTGGACATTTGATGGTAGGTGTTAGGTGGGCTGTGGTAGGTAGGTGTTTGGTGGACATTTGAATGTAGGTGTTTGGGGGGCTATGGAAGGTAGGTGTTTTGGGGCCTGTGGATGGTAGGAGTTTGGTGGGCTGTGTATGGTAGGTGTTTGGGAGGCTAATAGAGTATCTGTTTGGTGAACATTTGATGGTTGGTGTTTGGGGGGCCCGGAGGGTAGCTATTTGGTGGGCTGTGTTAGGTAGGTGTTTGGGGGCCCGGAGGGTAGCTGTTTGGTGGGCTGTGGTAGGTAGGTGTTTGGGGGACCTGAGGGTAGCTGTTTGGTGGGCTGTGGTAGGTAGGTGTTTGGTGGCCTATTTATGGTAGGTATTTGGTGGACAATTTATTCTAGGTGTTTGGTGGACATTTGATGGTAGATGTTTGGTGGACTCTCGACTGTAAGTGTTTCGTTGGCTATTGATGACAGTTGCTTAATGAAGTGTTTATGTTAAGTTTTATATTATTTTGATTGGTTTCTTCAAAATTACATTTTTATGATAGTTTAAAAGCTGATTGGATGGTATATATTTTACAGGGAGATAATTAAACACTGTAACATGCAGAAGGAAAAAGAACAATATAAAAGAAGACACGCGAATAATGATTAAATAGATTTTTAAAATAAAAATTCGTTTCTAAAGTGTTCTTAAGGAATGCAGTTGAAAAATCTGTGACAGGTGAAGCAAATACAGAAACATTTTCACCTACATATTTACCCAAACTACCTGGTTAAAGATGTTTTAGGTGCGAAAAAAATTGAAGTACGAGAAGAGCATGTTATGTAAACACGTTCGTGGGGATGAGGGCGGGGGGGGGGGGGGTTAAAGTAATATGGAATAAATATTTATTCATTTAAATAAAATGGTCTAAATATCCATCTCTTTTTATTTTAGATAAGAAATTGATATACTTAACTTTTATCGGGTTGAAAGAATGAGTAAACAAACGTATATTTAAAAGTACGTGATTTAATTGAGGGAAAAAACACTTTCAGATGGAAATACCGCCGAACACTTATAACTTCTTTATCACACAGTTTTAAAATCTTATTTCTGGTTATTTCCTCTTTTATACCTTACTTAATTTTGCCCCCCCCCCAACCCCCACAGCCACGTCTAACAAGTCTGTAGCACATACCAGGACAAATAAACGCCAGCAACAATGTGGCATGCGGCATGTGCTTGTCAGTTATCACAACAAAGTTCTATTTCTGTAACTGAGATCGGGTGGAGGTTTGGGAAAGGGTGGGAATCATATTAACAACAGGAACTTCTACCAGTACATTAGGCAATGATACCAGGAACATCTACTAGTACATTAGGTAATGATACCATGAACTTCTACCAGTACATTAGGCAATGATACCAGGAACATCTACTAGTACATTAGGCAATGATACCATGAACATCTACCAGTACATTAGGCAATGATACCAGGAACATCTACAAGTACATGAGCCAATAATACCATAAACATCCACCAATACATTAGGACATGAGCCAATAATACCATAAACATCCACTAATACATTAGGACATGAGCCAATAATACCATAAACATCCACCAATACATTAGGACATGAGCCAATAATACCATAAACATCCACCAATACATTAGGACATTAGCCAATGATACCATAAACATCCACCAATACATTAGGACATGAGCCAATAATACCATAAACATCCACCAATACATTAGGACATTAGCCAATGATACCAGGAAAAGGACAATTATTAAAAAATTAACATCTATTTTTTGAGCCGCACGAAGTGGTTGATTGTTGTTTAACTTTCTTAAAAAGGCTTGGTCACCAACTATAGAAATTAATTACAAGAGATCATATAATTTATATCAACATGTACATTATGTGTTTGTGCAACTTTAGAGCTTAATAACAAAAGTAGTCAAATAAAACAATTACGATTTTTTTCCCTTATAATTAGAAACAAAATACTTGAAAAAAAGAAGAAGTAAAATATTTGAAAAAAATAATGCTTTGCTTATTTCAATTATATGATAGTTAGCATTTGTATTTGATAACAATGAAATTCGGTAGTGTCAAATAACTGCCGTAGTGCAATGACTTAATGTAGCATACAATGTCTGCTTTCAAATTGATCACACTACATGTCTTCCAGCAGCTTCCATTAGAGAAATATATGTTTATGATCAAGTACAGGGACTACTGACCGAGTCAAATGCTCCGCTCTTATCTCGGTGTACATGTGATCCCATTGTTTATGCAATTTCATACACAGGCAAAGATAAGTCGTGGCCCATTTCCTGTTGGAGTTACCCCCGCTGCTCTCTCTGCCCCAGGAATCGGCATGCTCTGCTTAAGGAATAATTCTATTAAGCAAATACGTAGCTAGGATCCGCGCCAGTTTAGCTAAATGTTATGGGGTGCCAGTTTTAAATAAAATTAGGTTAATGCTGAGTGAGGGAAATAATAAAGCTAATGAAAATAAAAATATTTGAAGTATGATAAGCCAAAAAGAGGTTAAGTTAAATTTTTAAGGGACGAGACTTATTTATTCCCCTAACTATTATGATATGATTTTATTGGAATATTAAGGCCTTGTAATCTAAACAATGTGGCATTTGATATGTGAATGTTTAATTTCAGTTCGGGTGTTACACAAAAGATTTTCAAAAACATAAATAAAACCGAATTTCACCAAAAAAAAAATAATAAAAAAATTATGTCATTATATATCTTTTAAAATTTTATAATTAGAATATGAATGTTTGTATTGAAAGAATTAATATATAGATTTCTATCTGTGTTTTTATTTCTGTGTGAAGCGCTGACAGCAAAGCTGCTAGGTGGGGACGGCGATATATCAGTTAATATTATTAATAAAAACACAATGAAAAACCCGTTTCCAAAGAGCACAAGAAAAATGTTGACTATCCGTTCCATCGTTATCTAAAAGATTTTTAGAGATACCAGTGGACGTTCATAATAAACAGAGAAAATATTAGTTACAAATAAATAAGAATATTTCCACCAAATCTCTCATTGTCAAAAGTCCAGTTACTAGATTCTTGTAACGTAAGAACAAATTTAAAATTTTCCTCAGATTTTTTACAGAACTGAAAAAAAAAAGTGCAAGTCAAAACTAAATGTATTCCAAAATCTTTTGACAATACTCAATAATTATACTTTAACTTTAAGTAAGTGAACTATTCTTTTTTCTCTTCACTTTAATTGACAGCTGCGTCGCTTCTCAGTTATTGGATTCAGGGTAAGGGTTATTTGAACTGACCACAAAAAGTAAAAACTCATTTATCATGGTCGTTTTTTTTTTCATATGGATTTTCAAAAGAAGTCGTAAATTTAAAGAGTCAACGAATAATTTACAAAATACTTTTAAAAGTTATTTCCTCAGATGAAAAAAACAACAACAAACAAACAACTAAATTAACCCTTTCTTTTTAGCCCAATAATTTTTCTCTTTTTATTTATTTTATTTAAATCTACACATTCTCATAAGCTGTACTTATCCTACCAATTAAATTAAATTTCATTTGCAAAGCATAGATGTGAAACACTTCAACTAGTTAACACACTACATTTGAAAAGTCATCAGAAATCCTGATCTTAAGGATCACAGCATCCTTCACTCCCGCAGCAAATATAGATCTAACCCTCTATTCAGATTTCTTTAAATTTTACAAAAAATCATTATTAAATATCCTTTTACCTGTTTATCGTATATAAAGCATAGTAAATAGTAAAAAAAAACTTGTTGTTTAACGTTTTTTTTTTTATTTTTTTTTTTCAAAAGATTTGTTAATTATAATTTTTTTAAAGAAATAAAAGGTTTATTTTTTAAAATGTAAAAAAAGCGAAAAAATAGTTTTAAAATAATAATAATAAAAAAAAGGATTCTAATAATTCAATTAATATTTAAGGACTAGCTTTCAAGATCTTTGCACTGTTCCACTCGATACTATAGACAGAAGTATTGCAGATTTATATTGACGAATCATTCACATCGTTAACGATTTATTTCACGCGGCGGATGTGCAAAAGAGGTCTAGTCCCATGACATCGTACTTCCTTGATGGCGATTTGGGTGTTTCCGGTTCAGAGTTATTTATAGAACAAGAGCTCGAGACGATGCTAATTTTTAACACATTTAAATTGCATATCCGTTTCCTTCCATTCTCACAGCAGGTTTCATTCAATGCTTTAAAATAACTCTCCGGTGCAGCAGTAAATAAAGAAAGAAAGCTGAATCATTTACAGCAACGCTATAATTTCTCATGTTATGGTCACATTTTGAGTAGATTTTTACATGTTGCTTTAAGCTTGATTTTGTTTTTGTCGGAGAATAGCATTAAAACACCAAGTAGGTTTCTAGAATATAATGTAAAATATTCCAAAATGAATAAATAAAAAGCTCCATAACTTTTTAAATACATTTTTACTACTAATAACTAGAATTAGGCCAGAGAATAAATGTTTTTCGGTTTTGCTGTATCGGATAAAACTGGGGCAGCTTTTATTTTAACAACATGGAATAGTTTGGTTATTGAGTTAAAACGTTTTTAACACCAAGTAATTATAGAACCACCTTAAACAGCTCGCTTAGGTACAACATTATTAACATTTTTTTTGACCCATGCATCTTACTCTTGACATCAGAGAAAAGAGGAAATCTTGAACCCTATATTAAACATTAGGTAAACACTCCTGCTATTTCCTCGCGTGAAAGTGAAACCGGAAGCCGTGACCTCATGTTCATCACAACCGATTGCTATTGAGCTTTCTGGCCCAGTTACGAGGAATAATGACGTTGATGAGATCTCGCCCAGGGGCGTAGTGTAAATAAGCTTATAATTGATTGACGGAAACATTATTTAAAATATACATGAAGTCTAAATTAATTTTTGGGGATTTTTTAAAACTCTGAATGTATAATAATATTCTTACTTATTAGAATTTCAGGTTTAAAGTCTAATAATTTTTAAAAAATAATTAACATATCGTGATAAGAAGCAAAATCGTCCTTGCTAAGTTTCTGATTTTATCTAACCAGTACGAATGAGCTAAATTGTAATGGGAAAATGACTAACATTTATTCATATTAAAAGCTTTTAATCCTTCATTCTTTTCTCGAAAATATATACATAACTTGGCGTGTTGACTGTAGATACAGATCTTGTTTACAAACCATAATTTTGACGAGCATTGATGTAAGTGAAACAGTTCAATATTTTGTGAAAATATCACTTTTAACATTGAGATATTTAGAGGCGGCAAAAATATGTAAAGGACACCATATAATAATATGAACCTTACCAAGAGGCATCAACAAACAGAGAAAGACGCCTGAACAACGAGTCTGAGCAAGGAGTCTGAACAACGAGCCTCAGCAAGGAGCCTGAACAACGAGCCTGAGGCTGAACAAGGAGTCTGAACAAGGAGTCTGAACAAGGAGTCTGAACAAGGAGTCTGAACAAATCACCTAATGGAACCTGAACAAGCAGCCTGAACATGGAGTCTGAACAACATGCCTGAGCAAGGAGTTCTGCTAAACGTCATAAAAATACATCCTTGCCCTAGTTATAAGACATGTTACGAGACCGGATTCATGATCTCATACATAATATAAAAGGCTTCGTTGTCATTTCGGAAAAAAAGCCAAATAATTATGCTAATTTAAATTAGCGTACATATGGAATGGGCGATATATACTCCCTAAATGTGCTTAACAAAGATTTTTATTGCCCCCGTTTGACATCGATCGTTTTAAAAGTGCGTCGGCTTTTTTAATGATCAATAACAAATGTTATTACATAACTTTACATAATAAAGAGACTAAACCACAAATACCAGTAACACACATATATTTTAAAGCTAAATAACCCTATTATTGTTCATTGAGTCCTTCAAAATATATAGCAACAATTGTGACTTTTTATTCTAAATTTAAAAAAAAGAAAGAAATTGTATCGATACATTTCACTGATAGACGTCTATATATTGTAAAAAAAAAAACGCTCTTATTTAAAAAAAAATTAAACATCAGTGGTTTATGAAAATTAATGCCTTATCCCACCAATTCATATAAATTGCCTTTATGAATTGGCAGGAAAAGGCATTAAAGTTGTATCTTAATTCAAAGTTATGCTTTCTTTACAGAAGTAAAAATATATGAAATTAAAGAGTGATAAAGTTTTCACACGATCCTCTGCGTACTTTCATTTCTGACAGCCATCTTGAATGCTGTTCTTGTGTCGCTTTGGTTTAATCTCTGTTGTCTGTCTCAATATTTTAAGATTATTTTCAACGCCGCTGGTGCTCTCACCCAGCTAGGAAGATATGACTGCAGCTATCGCAAACCGACGTCATGAAATCAACACTCACATACAACTAAGAGAAGGACACTTACACCAGTTCCTTCCGCTCCCCCATTGACAATGATCCAACAACTCAAGGACGCCCCTGTGAACAACGAACTGATTAAATTAAAAATACCGCACTTTCCCTTAAAGTACATTGATATTTTCTTTGTGCATTCTTACTGCTGGGGCCAAGCGGTTTAAGAGGGCAATTTTTTCACTCCGGATTTCAGTTCAAATTGTTATGGTATTGTTATGTCGAAACTTAAGAAGGAAAGTTTAAAAATAAATTAATACTTAACTTCAATAGATTTCGCCTAAAGGACTTCGCCGTTGTCATCGTTGCGCATTCATAGAGCAAGCGGTTCTATATAATAAAATTCAATTTCAAGTTATGTCTTTTTTCTTTGAGCGTTTGTTTTGTTTTGCTGGAATATGAGGTGGAGATTGAAGTATGATGATAAAATATCTCTTTTGTTCACGGGTTTTCTGCTCCATCTTTCTCCTGTTTTCTGATTAACCATAAAATTTGGGGGTACATTTATCGATTGATACTCTAACGTTTGATGGACTATCATTTGTGTTTGGTCAACACTTCTTAAAAGATAAGAGTCGGGATAAAGTACATGACTGTGTGTGAAAAGCTTGAAAGTACGAGAAATTTATTCACAAATATGATTATTTGTTTAGATTGTGTTATCTTTTTTTAAAGTGATTCGTTTATTTTATCATTTTGACAGTCACAGACACACATCACTGAGATAAAGGGGAAATACTTTATCAAGGGAAGCTAATTAGTTTACGCGGATCTGAATGTTGACACCATTTTAAAATTTTGCGAAAGCAAATTTTGTTATCAAGTAATAGAAGAAGAAAAAATTTCTTATCATACCATTGTTAAGGGAAAAATAAAAATAATAACAAATAATTTTACATCCTGGTTCCATTAGACACACAAAAAAACAACAACAAAAAAAACGCTTAAACAAAACAAAACAAAATTATTGGGTCTTATCTTAAGAGCACCATTAAAGCGAAAGCGTCTGTCGTCATCCTTGGCAATGAAAAGTTGGTGTATTTTTTTTATTAAATGAGGTTATTGTTTAAAGGTGAGTATGTAAGAAATAAGCTTTCATCTGTACACACGATCACCACAGGCTTCTAGAGGTATAGTAAAGGAACCAGTGTTATTATTTAATAATTGTTGTTAACATAGAAAAATCTAAAATAATGTGTCCAAATAATAAAACTGATATTTAACATCCATAAAGTTTACTTAGCACATTTTTTTATTTACATGTCATTTTTTTTACCCTACAAACAAATGTTTAAACTAAATGGATTTGTTTGATTAGCTACAGTAAATATTTTTACCCTTTTACAAATCACAAAGAAAAAAACCAACCTCTAAAAACAATGTTTTAGACTATTAAAAAAATTTTTTTTAGTCCCATAACCTCTTTTTTCGTGGTGGTAGGGGGTTCTAATGTTGCCATTAGAACATTTTCGGGCTTGCTAGACAACGGTGGCGCCAGTCCCTCTCCAGGTCAGCGGAGGACTTTCTTAGCGGTAGTCATTTCTCAACATTTTTATAGTGGCTATTACGAGGGCTCGATCCCACGCCCCTTAGCTTGTGAGGCGAGCGCACTATTGACACTATATATGAACAAAACTGAAAATCCTACATGTGGAAGAAATTCAGCAGTCCCGAGCCTGCGCTCTTCATGGGGCTTCCCGGAAAACCCCCTCAGCTCTCTGACCCCCTAAGGGACGTAAAAGCTGAGAAGCCCCCATCCCCGAGCGGTCGCTCATAGAAGCGGCCGCCTGGGCGTCCAGGACACTAGGTCGAAAACGCCTCCCACTAAATTGATCTCCCGAGGGAGGGGTGGAATTTTCCCTACTTTGACTCGCTATCACTTCTGCGCCACCCCGCAAAACTTACGAGTCTCAATGGTTAGGATCGTCGCAAAGTGGGGGATCATCACTGCCCACCTAGGGTTTAACCCCCACTGGAAGTTTTCCTCAGAGCTGGCGTCCAATGCGTTCCTAGCGGTACCTTTTGCTAATCCGTACTGGCGCTCCTGGCCCTAAACCGGCACCGCTCAGTAGCGTTGCTAGTAAATTGAGGGGGACAAAACGGTCGCTTCGGAGTAACCCGACCCTCAACGGGTACTTTGGTTTTCATCATTGGCATTGCATGTGAATCTTTTGCCTAGGATCCGTACAGCGACTGTAATCATATATGACTAGCACCAAACACCTATCTTCGTACTTCGTGCCATGTCATGAATTGTCAGTTTCAGGTCGTCAGTCCACGACCTTACTCGTCTGTCGAGCCGCGTAGAGGTCACCCATTCTTGACAGAACTAAAAGTATTGATTATATTCAAAAATGTACAGACTAAACGTGACTGAACTCTCTTGGTGTAAAATGGGGATGGGTTGGGGGTGGGGGCGTGGTCACCCATGGCTGGAGTGAACTCCTGCAAACACGTGAATGTCATCAACAGACCACCATACATTTATATTGGGATAAACTATAAGTTACTATATTTCATTACGTTACATTCGATCGATCTGAAATTTTGATACAATGCATTGTTAAGTGACACTAGTCTATGTAGAAAATTTCTGCTCGATAACATGACGGAAAATTGCCGTACTGTACGAACGGACGAACGAGGAGATGACGGTGAAGTTAAAATAAGGTATTAAAAAATTAGACAAGACAAGTTTAAACTTTTAAAAATTCTGAATTGCACTTTATATGAAATAAAACGACTTGGAAAAATCTATAAACCCAGACAATATTTGGGAAGTGCAACAAGCTTTATAACAGTGTGGCAATAAATGAAGGGCAGCACTGACAAGCTTTATGACAGTGTGACAATAAATGAAGGGCAGCACTGACAAGCTTTATAACAGTGTGGCAATAAGGGAAGTGCAGCACTGATAACCTTTATGACAGTGTGGCAATAAATAAAGGGCAGCCTTGACAAGCTTTATGACAGTGTGGAAATAAATGAAGGGCAGCATTGACAAGCTTTATGACAGTGTGGAAATAAATAAAGGGCAGCATTGACAAGCTTTATGACAGCGTGGAAATAAATGAAGGGCAGCACTGACAAGCTTTATGACAGTGTGGAAATAAATAAAGGGCAGCACTGACAAGCTTTATGACAGTGTGGAAATAAATAAAGGGCAGCACTTACAAGCTTTATGACAGTGTGGCAATAAATAAAGGGCAGCACTTACAAGCTTTATGACAGCGTGGAAATAAATAAAGAGCATCACTGACAAGCGTTATGACAGTGTGGCAATAAATAAAGGGCAGCACTGACAAGCTTTATGACAGTGTGGCAATAAATAAAGTCCAGCACTGACAAGCGTTATGACAGTGTGGCAATAAATGAAGGGCAGCACTGACAAGCTTTATGACAGTGTGGCAATAAATGAAGGGCATCACTGACATTTTGCTCTAAGGTAATTCAATGAGTTTAACATTTGAAACTGATTTTTTTGTGTGTAAATTATTAGTGCGAAGATGTCAAGACAGAACTCTGTCTGATAAAAATCTTCAATCGACGAAAATGACGTAAGATGTCATATTTGTAAAGAACTGCTTCATCATTGAAGTAAATTGTAATGCATATCTCTACTTATAGGATTTCATTTGTTTTATTTCAGCAGTGAAAAATATTGCTTTCAAACAGAGTCAAATAAAAACATAGTTGTTTTTCTTTAAATACGCCTGATGTCTATAAATAAACATGTTTCATCCAAGCATTTCGTTTAGGTTTAGTAAAAATATTTCAAGTGTCAGGCTGCAGGCTATAGGCTTGGTAAAAAGTGCAGTAAGGTGTTAACATACTACATTAAAGTTGTAAACACGAACATTGGAATGGTCGACACAGGTGTCGGTAAGAGATGTCTAGAGGTTTTAATTTAGGGAACTGAGCTCCCATTACAGCTAAAAAAAATATTTCTGCCAAAAAAAAAAGTCAATGTGGAGTGTTAAATGCACAATGTCGAAACTTCGCTTTGGTAGAAAATCGTCACGAGAATACAGAGTTGGTTTTGAAGTTGTCCATAATGAAAACAAAAGTATCTCAGTAAGTAAAACAAAGTTAATTAAAATCTTTAGAAGTACACACTTGCGTATGATTAACATTTTCAAGTCATGCGCAGTTTAATGGCGACGCTATGGCCAGCTTGCACTTTAAGATTGTGTCGGATACAACACTTCTAAGACGATAACACCTTTGTCACAGATGAATCCGGAAATAACCCAATGTTACCAGGCTATATTATGGGAATGCATTGCCTTGAGGTGGGATGAAAATGGGATAGTATGAATTTCGTGTTGCGATCAACCATTTAGCACACACAAAAATAGCGCAGGAAAAAATTGATACATTCGATTTTTTTTATTGGTTTTCTCTTAAATCACTCAATTTGAAGAAATTACAAAGAGTAGACCATTAATAATATTTTAGACGCATCAAATGTGTAAATCTCCAAAAGAGTTTTCAGATATTACATCAATCGAAAATTTTAAATGTTTAAACATTCGTCTTGTGTATTTGAGATATCCATGTAAAATTCGCCTAATGACCCAGAGTTAAAGTCACCCGGGTCGGCAGCTCATGGTGTCACACCCCTCACGACTTAACCCACAGAAATTATACGAGTGTGCTAGCGCCAAATAACGGCAACATACTGAATTTTACATTTTCGCTTCACCCCTTGTAAATGTGTTACCCAGTACGTCCCGCAACAACACCACCCCCCCGCCCCCGAGTTACGCAATGGCTTACCGTAACTTACTCATTAATTTCATTACATTGAATCGTAAAATAGCACACAACGAAAGAACGGAGATGAAGATTTGAGTCAATAGTTCTAATATAGGCTAAAGTTTCAAGCCGGACTACCTACGAGGTATAGCACTCTTATGTTTGTGCCCATTTCTCGTCGCTCTTTCGTCTTGGGCTCTTGAATGATAACAATTTAAAGAAGAAAATGTTCCAAACAAATGTCAGAAAAGCTTTGAATTTTTAAAAATAGATTATTAATTAGTTGAATGGTTTTTTAAAGCTCTGTCTGTCTTACTTTAAGATCATTAAAACATTTTTTTTTAAAAATCGTCTAACGTTTGACGTGTCCAAAATTTAAGTAAAATTTTGCTTACATTTGTAACTTTTATTATTAAAGTCAACTTTTATAAAAGAGTTATTTAAGCCGGAAAAAGCATAACGTGGTATTTTGACTCAGTAATAATTCCAGTAAAGTCGAACTCAAAATGAGACGAAAAATAATTGACTTACAGAGTTTTCGCGGCGGGAATAAGCTGTAGAGGGAGAGGGTTTCTCAATGGTGTCGATGTTGGCAATGCCAAGTTTGCTTCATTTCATATGAAGCATAAGACACCGCCTCTCTTTCCTGTCAAGCCTTCTTTGCGGTATGGCTGCCCCCCCTAAATATCAACATTGTCCTTGATTAAGTAGATTTTTTTTTTGGGGGGGGGGGGGGAATCTCCCTTTGACTTCGCCTTAGCGAGGTCCGACTGTATTTCGTAATTTCGTTCCAGGTGAGAAAAGTGTGTAGTCTCTTTTTTTTAAAATAAATTCGTAAACAGTAAAATTTTATGTTTTGGGGTCACCCCCACTGATTGTATCACCCCGGGCGGACCGCCCTTTCTTCACACCTTAGTGACGCCAATGTAATTGACCAGATAACACTTAATATCTTAAAAGAATTGCTTTGCTCCCTTGGATCTAAATCTTCACCACTGTGAGAACCTCCCAAAATCTCAAGTCCGTTGACACTATGTTGTGAAACACTGCATTTGTTACATTTTCTTTCCTGCTTTAGTTACATTTTCTTTCATCATCTCTCACAATCTGTAAGATAATCTCTGCTAACCTTTATTTATTTCTCTCCACTCCCTCCTATTTCCTCCCTCCACAAAGAGACGGCAGGTCATTAAGAATGGGTTTGTGCACGTGCCTTTCAATAATTAACGACGCTGATCAGGTGAGAAATCCTGGCTGTTCCGTACCTTATTTATGAACGCCAAAACACGACAGGCACCGATAAGATGGTGCTGGAAGATTTGAACGGTTCCTCGTGTAGCACTCAGAACCCTTGACTGCTACACGTTCGCTCTCATTCTTCTTGAGAACCTCCCACCCCTAGCCCCCGACTTTGCCAACAGTTGTCAAGTGGATGTACGCACTCTGGGATCAGTCCACCCCTTTAAAACTTGCACGTTTGGAGGGGGGATAAATCAGAGAATTTCTATAAATAAATTCATTTACGACGAATGATTAGAAACCTCTGGACTTGGTTCTTGTTAGCATGACTTTCACATTGTTCAAAATGATTTTGACACGAAAAGCAGCAATATAGGATTTTAAAGAATACTTTTAGTTAGTTTTTTTTTCCTTTGAAAAAAGATACATAGAAACCGTTAGAAACATGTTTTGCACAAAAACCATTTGAGTGCTACAAGTTCATGATTTCGCTCTGACGCCAAGCATCACACAGAAGTTTAAGTAAAATTATTTGACAACTCTAAACTCTAATGACAATACTTAAGCCATATTTAGAATCAACCAATGTATACCTATTTGATGAAGCCAATTTTTTATAAGCAACCTCTACTACTGCTAACTTTTATTTATTTATAGTTAGTTTGTCAAACCAGCTTTATCTTTTTGCTATAGTTTCTTCTGCGATTCAAGTTAATATTTAATTGTTTTATTTTTTTTTTAGTTTTAAATTATTCTCGTATGTTGGTTATTCTGGCTTGCCTGGAATGCCAGACGGAAAGAAGAAGAATGTGTTTGTTTGTTCCTGTTTAAGGAATAAAAGATGCTTGTATCCCCATGTCTATATGATTGCTGTATTAAATTGTTGTTTCGCTGTATTTCAAAGTTAGAATTGAATTTTGATGTCACGCCTCGTGATGGTGTCACCCGGGGTGGCCTGCCTCCACCGCACCCCTAGTGAGGCCACTGGACAGATGTGAAAAGTCAATGTTAGAGAAACAAAAGGTTTGTTAGTAATCAAATATAAAACCCCAAAGACGCGGCACTGCCTGATTATTATTTTTTTTTATTATCTTCAAAGTCATGAAGCTTATCTTTATGCCAGAACAAGACTAAAATAACAATGGAGTGCCGAGGCCACCGATGGTATCAGGGCAGATAACTGCCAACTTTATGGAAATGCTTGCAGAGTTATTCATCTTACATCCCCTGTTGCAATGATTGTAATTTCCTTCATGTTAAAAACTACGCGATCAAACATGTGGGGGCGGGGTAAGGGGGAGAGAGAATTGTTGAATAAACATGTGGGGGCTCGGTAACCATTAATTTTGTAGTTTATTTTCAATATCAGTCTCCTCCCATTCAGTGTTTTAAAGCTAGTTTTGTGTTTAATGTTTGTCCGCAATCTGTGTTTACGATTCTGTGAGCTTTCCGACCGAACGTTTGGTTGGGGCTTCTAATACCTCGCACAATGAGACAATGCTGACAACTCACGAATTTTCAAGCTCTATTCATTGAGTTAACATTTCTTAGCCAAACATATTTTAGAAAAATGATTTAAACTCCAATGCAACATGCTTCCCTCATGAGCCGCGTTAAAACTTGCAATGTTAGTGTGGGGTACCTGTTGAAAGGTTTGAGATCAATGAACCACTTGACTAGGTTAGTCCGTGCGCTTTGGGTCATGATCAAACCAAGTGTCAAATAACAAGTGTGTCAATAGACGGGATGTTTTATGGCCGATTGCTGTTATCGAAGTCACCGCGAAGGTCGGTTTTCTGCCGATCGGCTTCCCTGCCTTAGATTTGTTCCGCATAGTTCCAATACGGCGGGAGCGCCAAGCAGCTTGACTCGCTGATAAAGACACAATTTTTGTAGATAAGGAATGGGAAAATTGCCTAGCATTAATCCCAACAAAGAGTGCGGGCTCTTCCAGACACACAGAAGGGTATACAGTCATGTAAGGAAAGCCAAGACATGCCAGCTGCTGAAAGGAATATCCAGGCCAATGACACTTAGAAAATTAAAGGAGCTCAAAGAATATGAGTGGTTCTATTATTTAGCATGTCATCTTCAATAGTTAAGCAAGGAGTAGGAATTATGTAACAGCCGCATGTTGTCTCGACTTGTGCAGTGGATGAAACCTGGTTAACCTTATGACTCTGTCCAAATTAATCAATAGTCAAAATTATGAAATCGTCACAGTTATGAAATGGTCAAAATCGTGCCCAATTCTTTTATTAAAGATACCTTTCGGGGCTAAAAATGGCTTATAAGTAATTATAAAGAACGAAATTAATGTTATATCTAAAGCAATCATTATACACTTCTTTTATAAAACTCATCCCAGCACTAAGGATTACTCAAAGTATTTCCAATTAAATCTTCTCATTCTTCTCATGTTAAGTCTTTTATTTCAAAACCTTGCAAACACTTTCACTCACGCACACATGCGGCAAATCAGTTTTTGTTTTGTTCCCGTGTTTTATTGATAGTTTTTATTTTCTGTATATGACATGCTCAGACTTTTCAGCGTATAAGAGACATAGATCAGTTTAAAATCAGTTTGTGACATTTAATATTTTAATCGTGATAGCTCTGAAATAAATTTAATACCATTCCACAATACCAATTTACAAAAACGTTCACATCATTGTAATTTATTTTCAGATAGATCATTAATAATTTTGTATTGCCTAAATGAAATCCAATATCTTTGGCTATATTTAGCTCCTTTGATGTAACATTAATATTTTCACGTAAGGCCATCGTAAGTAAGGGATTCTGTATTTAAATTATAGGACATAACGATATGTGCTCTGTAAAGTAAAAAAATTTAGACAGCAGATCTTCATGTTAAAAAATTACTAATTTAAAAAATAGGTGGGTAAAAACAGTAATATCGAGTGTGAAGGTGTCAAAAATTGAAGAATTTTTTTTTTAAATAAGAAAATAATACAGCTGTCAATATAATAGTTTTAATTAAAAGCAGCGATCAGATTAAATTCAACTTCCAGTAATTTAATCTATTAGATTCTATTCTTCGCTATGCTGTCTAATCATTATCGGTATGAATAGTAAATTCTCTATTTAACGTTTTAAGATTTGAGTTTGTGCATTTAAGTGTTCTTTAATTCTAAATTTAAGATACTGAAATTGGTGATATAATGTATATATTAGAATAGACAAATTTATTATGGTTTTTTAAATTTTTTGTTGTTGATGATGATGTTTACAAGCTTTTTAAAAACACTAAGATTTACATTTAAAATTACGAAACTAAAAACTACACATGACAGACACAATAATCAAAAAATTAGCGGGTGTTTTCTGTTTACGAGTGACATCAGGTAAGTTTTTATGACAGATAAATAATGGAAACATTTTTGCCCTTGTCTTTAAAATAACGTTAAAGTAACGTTAACTAAAGACGAGAGTTAATCCTTGTTCAACATCTTTGTACAGTTATCGTTTCTAGCTCAGCAACAAGTTTATCAGACAATGACTGTGACAGAATCTGTCCAAACAACATTTAAACCCCTTGGTACCGTCGGATCAGAACTAAACCGGTTAGACTGTGTAGTAATTTCTGTTATGTTGTTTGGTGAACACACAAAAGTACAACGTCTGTCACGGAGTTTACTTTCACTTTTACCTGTTCGAGTGTTTCACAATCCACCAAGTCTATTCTAGCGCCATCAAGCGGCACATCATGAGAAGCGTTTAGATCCTAGAGGAATTTTTCAAGTGGGCTTCGTTTTAAAACGAGCCAACATTTTTCTGTTGACATCGTAACGACACGTAATGACGTCTGTTCATACCATGGTGGTGGGATCCATGTATGACGTCTGTTCATACCATGATGGTGGGATCCTTGTATGACGTCTGTTCATACCATGATGGTTGGATCCTTGTATGACATCTGTTCATACCATGATGGTGGGATTGTTGAATGACATCTGTTCATACCATGATGGTGGGATCCTTGTATGACATCTGTTCATACCATGATGGTGGGATCCTTGTATGACGTCTGTTCATACCATGATGGTGGGATTCTTTTATGACGTCTGTTCATACCATGATGGTGGGATCCTTGTATGACGTCTGTTCATACCATGATGGTTGGATCCTTGTATGACATCTGTTCATACCATGATGGTGGGATTGTTGAATGACATCTGTGAATACCATGATGGTGGGATTCTTGTATGACGTCTGTTCATACCATGATGGTGGGATCCTTGTATGACGTCTGTTCATACCATGATAGTGGGATTGCTGAATGACATCTGTTCATACCATGATGGTGGGATCCTTGTATGACGTCTGTTCATACCATGATGGTGGGATTCTTGTATGACGTCTGTTCATACCATGATGGTGGGATCCTTGCATGACGTCTGTTCATACCATGATGGTGGGATTGTTGAATGACATCTGTTCATACGATGATGTTGGGATCCTTGTATGACGTCTGTTCATACCATGATGGTGGGATTCTTGTATGACGTCTGTTCATATCATGATGGTGGGATCCTTGTATGACGTCTGTTCATACCATGATGGTGGGATCCTTGTATGACATCTGTTCATACCATGATGTTGGGATCCTTGTATGACATCTGTTCATACCATGATGGTGGGATTGTTGAATGACATCTGTTCATACCATGATGGTGGGATCCTTGTATGACGTCTGTTCATACCATGATGGTGGGATCCTTGTATGACGTCTGTTCATACCATAATGACGGGAGTCTTGTATGACGTCTGTTCATGCCATGATGGTGGGATTGTTGTATGACGTCTGTTTATACCATGATAGTGGGTTTCTTGTATGACGTCTGTTCATACCATGATGGTGGGATTCTTGTATGACGTCTTTTCATACCATAATGGCGGGATCTGTTCATACCATGATGAATTGATGGCACTCTCTAGAAATGGTAATTCACACTGGATCATTTTGATATATACCAGCATTGAGTTATCAAAATATTTTAAGACTGCGAAAACCGTCATTTAAAATCATTAGCTTCATTTTTAATGTATTGGGAAGTAAGAAGATATTTACAATGAATGAACACGAAGATGCCACGCGAAGAATAGGCTATGTGAAATTTTTGTAGTCTCCAGATATTCTTATTAATTATTCAGAATAATCTTTAAGGATATTAAATTAATTTTTTAAATTGCGAAAATGAGTGAATGAGAGTGCATTTGGCTATAAATAGTTTTTTTTTTATGAAAAAAGTGCGTCAAACGTGTGGAATGAATACTATTAACACGTGGGAGTGAAAGCGGAAATACCCCATTCGTTTCTAATTAATTCTGTTCCGTTTTTTTCAAGCTGCTTTGAAAGCTAAACTCCTGGCAAATGAAACTTAATTTTTTTTCACCTGATGGAATCTAGGTCTTTACGAGTACATTCAAGTGTGTTTCTAGTGTTTTGAACTATAAAGAGAAAACGACTCTAAATGTGGGGTAGCAGATTTTATGAGTGATGCTTTGACAGTTCTGAGATAACGAATCCTAACATTCGTTGTTTTAGTTGTCGAACAAAAAGATCTACTATTAATTGATTAATTGCATTTAATTGGTGCAATGTATCTCGGCTTTACTCAACTGTGGTTGATTAAAAGAGTGTTACGAAAAATTCTTAGATTAGCCCTTCAAATAGTTCCAAGAAAATTCGTCTCTAATATGTATATCGCAAGTCATACATTTTCTCAAAAATGTATGTGTAAAATAATATCTTACTACCTCAATCAATCACTGATAAAGCTAAATAAAAAATAAAAAATAACCCCTTTTCTGACCCTGACGTCATTTGGGGCAAGTGACGTAGCGTTCACAAGTTTCATTGACCACAATGCCCCGAGGGCTTTACTAGTACCGCGGCTGGAACCCGTGACTAGGGTTTTTGCCTCGGTTCGACAGTCCAGTGCGCTACCACTTAGACTCCCGCGCATATCTCTTATTTTTGCAACATATTAAAATAAAACCTAATAGCAGAAGCGTTGCTAGGATTTGTGTCACCCGGTGTGGTAGCTCATGGTGTCACCTGCTCACGACTTAACCTATCGAAATCCTCCGAGTTTTCCAGTGCTAAATAACGGGAACATATAGAATTTTACATTTTTGTGTCACTCCCATGACGGTGTCACCTGCTCACGACTTAACCTATCGAAATCCTCCGAGTTTTCCAGTGCTAAATAACGGGAACATATAGAATTTTACATTTTTGTGTCACTCCCATGATGGTGTCACCCCAGGGCGGCCCACCCCACCACACCCCATAGTGACGCCACTGCCTAGTAGCGCTAGTTGAGCATCAATAAAACTATCTCTTCTCAAGAAGCTACGCAGTAAAATTATCTGAACTGCAACCTTCCCAGCAACAAGTAGTATATCGCACTAAAGAATTTTTATATAATTTAGTTATTAACACTCGTTCCATAATGACGAGAGACATTGATGGGGAAAGATTTTCAATCGTTTCATTTGTTTAAGTGATGGAAAAAAGGATGTAATCTCAAATGTCACTCCGTTCTCATAAACATCAAAAGTTACGGGAGTGTGTACTGATTGACTCAGCTGTGAGGCGAGAGAGTGCGATGAGGAACAACAACAACATTACACAAATTGAAGCTGTCATTCGTTGAGTCACGTGCTCACCAAGGGCGTTGACTCGAAGACACGATCCAGACCTAGATACAAATATCAAGAGTTATCAAACTTGATGTTCTCTTTGGAGATATGAAGTTTCGCGGATTGTTAAAGGTGTGTCACGTGGCCAGAGTTGTGGGCACTGATGGCTGAACGTGACAACAGAGCGAAGTTAGAAACTTAAGCCTTCACTACTTGTTAGTGATAAATGAAATATGGGGAATTTAAAATTGCTTATGGTTTCAGGCTTCAGTTGGGCTTGCAAAGCTGGGGAATTCGGAGACAAAAGTCAACAACAAAGAAGTGTTTACTCTTTATTGCAATTATTGCATTATTTGCAAAATTTTTATTGTTTTTTTAGAATGTTTGAATATTTTTCAATTTTTTAAAATCATCAAATGTCCCATCCAATAGTTTACTAAAGAAAACAGGGAATCTACCTCCAATAGTTGTGAGATTAAAATTGAAAAGCTTATTAAAAAAATTAGTAATTTTTTTATTACATTTCCTAGGTTTGCGTATTGAAAAATTATGAGAATGTAAAATATTTCCCGCTAATTAATTCTTTATTTTATTAGATTAAGTCTCTCCTATAAAATTAACACGTAATAGGCTATGGAGATAAAATTGATCGTTTCTCAAACAGAAACTTGGAGTTTGTTTATAAGCACTAAAATCCTAACGTTTCCCTGTGTTTGTAAATACCATCCTATCATCGTGTCCCACAAGTACGCTAGACTACAGCTTTTTGCGAGGATAGAAAGAATTTTAATGAGTAAATTCGTCCCATTTAGTCCGACATTTTCAAGTTTCTTATTAGCTAAAGAAAATGTGAGTGGGGCGGATATAATTCTCTGTATGTCTATTTCGGGCGTCCCTGTCATGTTGAGCCAAGCATGGTCGAGAAACTGAGACGTTGAGTTTATTGTTTTACTCTATTGTTTATGTGTTTAAGATAAAAGAGGTCTCGGCATATTTCACGTTCACCGCCCAGTATTTATGTCAGTCCTGTGTTACATCAACTAGGCTCAAGTGGAATTTTTAATGCCTTTGATCTGGAAATTAGATTAGGGCAACAGCCAAAAATAGTTTAGTGGGATCAGGATCAACAGATGGAAAACACAAAATACTGAACAAGTAAAATGCCATTTTACGACGTGCAAATACGTATGGTTCTAATTTTGATTTATCATAGTCAATCTCAATCACAAGAACTAATCACATATCTAAATCAAGATTAATTCGAATTATAAACGAGTTTCGTCTCTAAAACTCAATACCCCCCATGATTCTCTCACTTAGTATATTTATAGATTCGGCTTTAACAGAGAGTAGAGAAGTGGTCTGTTTAAGACCTTCCGTGAGGTTTAGATTTTGTTTTCACTGCAGCCAAACTTTTCTGAGTGCTTTTATCACGCACCCTAGTGGATTTTGTGGTGCTCGGAGGGGGTATGTAAGGAAGGGGAAGGGTAGAGGTATGTAAGGAGGGGGTGCCAGCTCAGAATTGAAACATGGTTTATTTAAGCCATGGCTGTAACACTTTTTTTTTCATTGAAGATAAGGAGAAACAAAGACGGCAAGTTGCTGAAACAAACCTGATCATCTGTTAATAGAACTTTCTTTGACGGTGAAAGTGTGCCGTCGCCGGTTTCCAAGCCTCGTTCACTTGCCTCGATTTCACGGATAGATGTTAGTAAACAAAACTGTAGACACGTCCAGATTACACCAGAATAACATAAATAGAGAGACCAAACAAACAAAAAAAAACTTGTTAGAGAAGAGCGTGAAGACCCCAAAACATTATCACACGATACACATCAGTAGGAGCAGTTGCAAAATGAAATCTCCACGCTAAGGTATATTTAATGTTTGGGGGGAAAAAAGGAAAACAAAACAGCAAAACAACAACTCACTAACAAACAGATGGTGCCTATCCGGGAATTTTTAAAAAGTTAAATCATTTCTTGATGGCTGCAGTCCACAATATTGCTTAACAGGAGAGAGATTTTTATGATATAATTGTTATAAAATAGTCTTCGAATTCCTTATCTATTCTATAAATAAAACCAACATTTTTTTTTTTGCGTGACTGGCATAGAAGACTTATTTTAACATAGCGCAGTAGGACACAATAATATTATTAGAGGAAAAAAATCTCTTTTTGTATTTCAAAAGATTAACATAAGTTTTTATATTTTTTTATATTTCTAAAAAATGCATGATATATATGATGTGCTGAAAAGTGAACCACGCACAAATTAATTAATTTTTTTAACTTCTGATCAGGCCACAATTATTTCAATTACCTGACCTGCCAATAAAAATGAGGGATCTCATGGCAACACTTTGAGGAGTTTAAGAAACAATTAAAAACAATTTAAAACCAAGCAACATTTACTTTTTTAAACATAATCCTAACTGTATCAAAATGTTGCAGTGACATTTCTCGTATAATATCTTGTCTAACTTTCAAATATAAAGAAATCATTTTCCTTATCACATATTAATGGTTTCGGACACATAAAAGAAAAAATCACAAAGACTTTCGCTATGCCATGAATTTTATCATCAACAAAGAACAAGTACCAGAGTTAAAGTTCACTCTATACACAAATTATACTTAAGTAACGCATTAAATCATGAAAATTTAAAAGCATTTAGAACACACACATAATATTTTCACGAGGAATAATTTCAAGTTAGCAAATTTAACAAACACTTAACATGGATTTCAGCTCCGACTCCGGCAAATCCGGAATCGCTGCCATTTTTTAAAATCCGACTTCCGCAGGATATCGCATCATAAATCCGACTGACCGGTAAAGCCCTTATATAATTTCATTAAGTGCCGCTCATCCCTTGAACGAAATAATGTCAACACACTTGCCTTTTGCGTAGTTGGTTAAAAGACGACCCATAAAGGAGACATTCCAGTGTAATTTAGATTTTCATCAAGAACGTTTAATAAATGCTTATATGACATAATACATTTTAATTGTTAATTTTTCAAAGTTAACGATTAAATTTAAATTAACGATTAAGAGCCTAATATATATAATGGCTCCGGCAAATCTGGTATCCGGGTCTGGTTCAATGTTCCCTTTAAGCTGCGCGGCGCAGATGTCTGACCGACGCCACTCAACAGTTAAGAATTACTACGCAGCAAATTTGGTAAAATATTGCCCCCCCCCCCAAAAAAAAAAAAAAAGAAAAAAAAATGATGCTGTGCAACTTAGCTAACGAGTTCTTTCACCTTAGCGGGAACATTGGTCTGGCTCCGACCGGAATTCACTTCATAAATCCGGCCAAATCCGGCACTGTTTTTAAATCCGGTAAGTCTAATTTAAACAATGAATATATTGCCACACCTGGACACAAACATTTTCTTTTCACAAAATTAATTTGTGAAACAAAGGGAAGCTACTTTTTACAAACACAATATGTTTTACCAAAAGTATAAAGGTAAAGGTTTTTTATAAACTAGAATTTTTTTCTCTGCAATGGAATGAGTTTATTCTTTTATTTATCACATTATAATTTGTATAGTTACATTTAAGATTGATATCTTCCCTTTCTATCAATTTTAAAATTTTTTCCTGTATATCGGCAAATGTAATTGGGAACAATACCTTTGATAACGTTCATTTAACAAAATTTACATCATCACCATCATCATCAGTCCCGTGACCGTTTCGGCCTTCGGAAGGTGCGCATGGACACATCCACAGATAACGATCTCCACAGTTGCTTATTTTGAGCGGCGGCCTGTATTTCACTGAAACCCATCCGTGTCCATTCCTTTATGTTGACAAGCCAGCTTTTCATTTGTTGCCCTCTTCGCCGGCCCCCCTTCTTCGGCGCCTTATAGGATACTTTTTTAAGAGTATCATGTCACAGTACATGACCGAACCATGCCATCTTGCGTCTCTTGTTGTTATAATCATTTCTTGACGACCTGCAATAGAGTTTATTTTGTCCTAGACATAAGCCTTGGTTTTGTGTTCTAAATAGGAGATCTACTGAGAATTTTCCTCATACACTTATTTTCAAATGTCTGCAGCTTGATTTCCGTGGTTGCCATTAGTGTCCAAGTCTCACATCCATAAAGGTAAAAAATATACTATAGGTCACTTTTTGTTTTGTTCTCTCTCCCGCAGACCTATGAAAGCAATCATAAAAAACGAAATCTAAACACATTTTGCTCTTTTAAGGACTGACAATGTCTGAATTAGCTTTTAGCAGCATATCATATCATGATCGCTTTGTGGTGGTTTCATCCTCTGACAAGCAAGACAATTTGGTCTTTACTAGTTAACATAAATGACGCATCATGTCAACTGAGTTAAGCTTGATACATCAGAGACACTTTCCTTAGACAACTCTGGTCACATCACATAGATCCATGCATTTCAATGTGAGTTATACTTATATTTATTTTGACTACTTTACCCTTTATTCGTTTCCAAATATACTGCTGGTTAATTTTTCTTTCATCACAAATTTTTGTTGTGGTTAAATTCTATAATTTTAAATACATTTTATCAATGGTATTCATTAAAATTTGGGATAATTGATATTAGTAATTATTTATTGTCTACATTGTGACAAAAACCATTGCCACTTTTATGTATGGTTATTTTTATCATATGAGTTTTTATTTTATTTTCTTTAAGTCCTCTTTATTTATTCTCTATGCTGTTCAATGTTTGTTGTCGGTATTTCAAGTAACGATGGTTGCACACCGGGGCGCGCAACAGAAGATAAACAGTGCGTTCCAATTATATCTCTACAGAAGTTATAAAACAAACACATCGGTTGGACAACTTCCCGGCCTGTGTTTGAACCTGGTGCCGTTGCAGCATTCAGACTCAACTTATGTTACACTCAGATCTAATGAAGCTGACGTGTGGATTTCTGCACCATCGGACAGTTCATCGAGTGATCAGTCCGATTCTGGTTCACGGCGAGATTGTCGTCATGTGATTTTATCAGTGCTTGTGTATGTATGTGTGTGTGCTTGTGTATGTTTGTGTGTACGTGTGTGTAGTTATGTGTGTGGATTAAATTATGTGTGTGTTAGTTGATATAAGTTTGGTTATACAA
The DNA here is from genome assembly GCA_002072015.1 of Radix auricularia. Classification (NCBI taxonomy): domain Eukaryota; kingdom Metazoa; phylum Mollusca; class Gastropoda; family Lymnaeidae; genus Radix; species Radix auricularia. The sequence goes on along the minus strand of MUZC01000525.1, from coordinate 626,715 downwards.
TCAATTAGTTCTTTTCCAATAAACTCTATGGTGGACTGGACCAGCTGACAGCCACAGCGCAGTTCATCACAAATATAGGACTTGCTGTCTAAATCCTTTATCCAAAGATTTAAGAACGAAGAAGAAGTTCTTTTCCAGAGTCTGTATCAAACTTCAAATGTTTTTGTGTACACAATATTTAAACAGAAAAACGAGCATGGGAGGGGGGCACAGAGTTTCTCACAGCATGAGCATTCAAAAATATGTTGGAGTGAATAAAAATTTTAAAAAATGCTTCCCATCTTCATTGCAACAGTTTTTTTTAAAAATGTATTACATATGTTAAGTACGTTACTTTGAACAGCATGTAATATATTGTCCTATCACATGGGATTGATTGCTTGTTAATAAAACTAGACGACTGTATTTGAGTTTTTTATTTGTTAATTTTTAGTTTAGAATTAGCTAAAAATGAAAACAAGATGGAACTGACATTAACATTAAATCATTGCGCCAACCAACTACAATAGCTGTGAATTTTCAGCTGTGCCTTAAAGTAGCAGATCTAAGATTAAATATAATCCTATATAATAAAAGGGCGCTTGCAGCCCCCAGAAGCAGGATCATTAACTCATCTTTTTTATCACGACGACGTATGTTACTTTAAAAAAAACGATTAGAAAGTCAACGGGCAGGGATAAATGAGAGAAGAGATAAAAATGTTGGCCCTGGAGCTGAATCTATTTCTCCCTGGTGCACCTGGCCACGTCACTTCATTGCCCCACATTTTGGCCCCCAGGTAGACAGTTCTGGATGAGGCGAACGCTCTGTTCCATACACCTGAAAATTTTGAAATAACTCTTTACTTTGTTTAATTTATTGAATAATCTTTGGCCATCAGATCATCTCCGGCGTCTGTGTTTACGTAAAGTCTAAACTCTGAGATCGGTCAACTGTTCCAGACGGCCAATAGTTTCGAGCAGATTCGGAGGTCGTGCAGTAAAGATGTCTCATCCCAATGTTAAACTAAATTACACAGTTCCCACCAGCTTGGGAAAACCAACATTAATGGTGTAATCTTATTTTCTGTGACTCTACTGTTAACTTATGTTCTGCGACTCTACTGTTAACTTATTTTCTGTGACTCCATTGTTAACTTATTTTCTGTGACTCCACTGTTAACTTACTATCTGTGACTATACTGTTAACTTACTATCTGTGACTCTACTGTTAACTTATCTGTGACTCTACTGTTAACTTATCTGTGACTCTATTATCTTATCTTATATATACAGACGCTCCTTCTATGCAGAAGATAATTGCGTCCACAGACCATGAGAGATGATCTGTTGGCAAGTGATGCAGCGGTCACAGGCCACGGCTATAGGGGTTCCACGCATTACCCCAGCCGCCTAACTATTGTCTAGTTAGGTACCCATTCAGAGTTGGGTGACTCGGGGACTCCTCAGGCCCCGGGAACGAATCCTCACCTTCGTGTGGATTCGAACTCGTGACCATCGGTATGACAGTCGAGAGCGCTACCTCTCGACCACCACGTCCCACGTATTGTTAACTTATTTTCTGTGACTCCACTGTTAACTTACTATCTGTGACTATACTGTTAACTTACTATCTGTGACTCTACTGTTAACTTATCTGTGACTCTATTATTAACTTATTTTCTGTGACTCTACTGTTAAAGTATTATCTTTGACTCTACTGTAAACTTATTTTCTGTGACTCTACTGTAAACTTATTTTCTGTGACTCCACTGTTAACTTTACTATCTGTTACTCTACTGTTAACTTATCTGTGACTCTACTGTTAACTTATTTTCTGTGACTCTATTGTTAACTTATTTTCTGTTACTCCACTGTTAACTTACTATCTGTGACTATAATAATAATAATAATAAAATGATGATTTATATAGCGCTGTATCCCAGCAAGGAGCCAGGCTCACAGCGCTTTACATGGAAACAAAAATACATATATAAATAAAAAGAAACATTCATACTGTTAACTTACTATCTGTGACTCTACTGTTAACTTATATGTGACTCTACTGTTAACTTGGAGTAAAGCTGTCTTGCCACTCTTTAGAACCTCTGGTGGTATTCCATCATTCCCAGGCGCTTTTCCACAAGCTAGACTGTCAATTGCTTTGCTCAGCTCTTCCTGTGTGGGCACGACATCAAGTTCTTCCATGAGTCGCATATCTGGGATGTCATCTAGAGCGGTGCTGGAGACTGTGGTAGCTGTTGAATACAATTCCAGATAATGCTCAACCCACCGTTTTAGCTGTGCTGCCTGGTCTTGAATAATTTCTCCATTTTTGGACTTTAGGGGAGCAGCTTTTGACGTCAAGGGGCCCGTTGCCTTTTTGATGTTTTCGTACATGACTTTTGCATTGCCCATGTCTGCAGCTGATTGTATACTGGAACAGAGCTTAAGCCAGTAGGTATTGACACATTTACGTGCAACCTTTTGGGCAAGTGACTTAGCTGTTTTTAAAGCATGCAAATTGTCAGGTGTAGGCTTTTCCTTGTAAGCCATAAGAGCTTTCCTTTTTGCTTCAGTGACGGGTTTCATCTCGTCCCAATGTTCATCAAACCAGTCCGTGTTTTTGTGAGATTTTTTGCCAAAGGCTTGTATTGCGGATGTATAGATTGTGTCTCTCAGTTGCGTCCATTTGGAGTCAATGGTGACGCATGGGGACATCTTTGAGAGACTTTCCTTCACCTTGTCTTTGAACAGCTGCGCTATCGCAGGGTCTTTCATGCAGGAGGTATTGATGCGTGGACTTCCCTTTTTCTTTGTGTGGTACGAGTTTTTCCTCATTATTCGTACTTTGCTGGCGACAAGGGAATGATCCGTGTCACAGTCGGCACTGTGATAGCTGCGAGTGAGTAGGACGCTAGCTAGTTGTGCACGCCTGGTGATAATGAGGTCCAGCTGGTGCCATTGGTGGGATCGAGGGTGTCTCCAAGATACTTGATGTATATCCTTGCACTTGAAGAAAGTGTTGGTCACACACAAGCCTCGTGAGCAGCACAATTCCAGAAGCCTTTGTCCATTTTCATTTAACTTTCCTCTTCCAAATAGTCCAAGGCAGGTGGGCCAGGCTTCGTGGTCGCTCCCCACTCTAGCATTGAAATCTCCTAGGAGATAGATTGCCTCGTCTTTGTGGATGCCGGCTATTGCCTGGTCTAACGCTCCATAGAACTGGTCCTTCTCTTCCGGAGTTGAATAGAGTGTTGGGGCATACACACTAAGAATGTTTGCTGGGCCCGCAGTTGTTCTGAGTCTTAGAGTGAGGATCCTCTCCGTGCCTGATGACGGTGGTTCAATGGATGGTAGAAGAGTGTTTTTAACAGCGAAACCCACACCATGCTGTCTAGGTTCGTCTTTCGGTCTGCCTTGCCAGAAGAAGGTGTAATTGGCCTCTTTGAGTGAACCGTTGTCTGGGAGCCTGGTCTCCTGAAGGCATGCTATGTCAATCTTTAGCCTTTTAAGTTCTCTATCGATTATTCCTGTCTTCCGTGTGTCGTTTATGGACTGCAGATCATCAGTGATGCCGGGACACATAGTCCTCACGTTCCAGCTAGCGATTCGAAGAGCTGGGGTCTTCTTTTTCTTTTTTGTATTTCTTGGTGCAGGGCTTAGTGGCCCACTTGTTGAGTGGTACTCTAATCTCCACGCACCCAGTGGAGAAGGCAGGCCATGACGGGATAGCACCTATTTGACTGGGGGCTGCCCAGTTTGAGGCGGGCGGTAGCTGTCCAGTGAGACATTGGTAGTCTCTCCCACCGTCGGAAGCAGCCCCTGGCGCCTAGCTCTACGTCAATTGAGCTTTGGCTTATAACCGGTAACTGCTGCTTCCCGTGTTTTGTCGACACCTTGCGGCGACGCTGGAGTGTCCTCTCCAGANAAAGCCTACACCTGACAATTTGCATGCTTTAAAAACAGCTAAGTCACTTGCCCAAAAGGTTGCACGTAAATGTGTCAATACCTACTGGCTTAAGCTCTGTTCCAGTATACAATCAGCTGCAGACATGGGCAATGCAAAAGTCATGTACGAAAACATCAAAAAGGCAACGGGCCCCTTGACGTCAAAAGCTGCTCCCCTAAAGTCCAAAAATGGAGAAATTATTCAAGACCAGGCAGCACAGCTAAAACGGTGGGTTGAGCATTATCTGGAATTGTATTCAACAGTTACCACAGTCTCCAGCACCGCTCTAGATGACATCCCAGATATGCCACTCATGGAAGAACTTGATGTCGTGCCCACACAGGAAGAGCTGAGCAAAGCAATTGACAGTCTAGCTTGTGGAAAAGCGCCTGGGAATGATGGAATACCACCAGAGGTTCTAAAGAGTGGCAAGACAGCTTTACTCCAACCATTGCACGAGATTCTGTCCCTCTGCTGGGAACAGGGCTACATCCCCCAAGACCTAAAGGATGCAAATATAGTGACACTATATAAAAACAAAGGTGATAGGAGTGATTGCAATAATTATCGCGGCATTTCACTCCTTAGTATTGTAGGAAAGACCTTTGCCCGCGTTATACTAAAACGTTTACAAAGCCTAGCATCCCGCGTCTATCCAGAATCTCAGTGTGGTTTCCGGTCCGGTCGGTCTACCATAGACATGGTGTTCTCCATACGACAGCTCCAGGAAAAATGCAGAGAGCAGCAGATGCCACTATACATTGCATTTGTGGACCTTACAAAAGCCTTCGACTTAGTCAGTCGCAACGGGCTATTCCAAATACTGGCAAAAATTGGATGTCCCCCTCACCTACTTGCCATCATCAGACAGTTCCATGAAAATATGCTTGGCACAGTACAGTTCGATGGAGCTAAGTCAGAGGCCTTCCCTGTCAGCAGCGGAGTTAAACAAGGTTGTGTACTCGCACCAACACTCTTCGCAATATTCTTCTCTGTACTTCTTCGATACGCATTCAAGGATAGCAGTGAGGGAATCTGGTTACATACCAGAGCTGATGGAGGACTTTTCAACACTGCCCGCCTCCGAGCCAAGACCAAAACGACGGATGTCCTAATTCGAGAGCTACTATTTGCGGATGATGCGGCACTAACAGCACATACAGAATCTGGTTTGCAACAACTCGTGTCAAGCTTCTCCAATGCCTGCAAAGAATTTGGTCTGCAAATCAGCTTGAAAAAGACAAACATCATGGCCCAAGACACTCGACCTCCTCCTACCATAAATATCGATAATGAAAACTTGGAGGTTGTGGACAGCTTCACCTACTTGGGATCCAAGGTCTCCAATACACTGTCCATTGAAGAAGAAATAAACAGCAGAATTGGCAAGGCAGCCGCAACAATGGCTAAACTAAATAAGCGGGTCTGGCAAAACACCAAGCTAACGGAGAAAACCAAATTGTGCGTCTATCGAGCCTGTGTCATCAGTACACTACTATATGGGAGCGAGAAATGGACCACTTATACATCACAAGAGCGTAAGCTTAACAGCTTCCATTTGAGATGCTTGCGCCGCATCCTTGGTATTAAATGGCAAGAAAAAGTACCTAATAGTGAGGTACTAACGCGTGCCAATACCCAAAGCATGTTCTCAATTCTTAGTGAAAGACGCCTGAGGTGGCTAGGACATGTCAAAAGAATGAGCCCCGGCCGCATCCCGAAGGACCTCCTATATGGTGAACTTGCTTCAGGAAAGAGGAAAACAGGTCGCCCACGCTTGCGATTTAAAGATGTCTGTCAAAGGGACATGAAAGCAGCCAAAATACATACAAGTGACTGGGAGTGTAAGGCAGAAGACCGATCTACGTGGCGCACAGTTGTCAAAGAGGGCGTCATAGTAGCCGAGGAGCGAAGAATGGAGGAGGCTGCAGACAGAAGAGCTAGGAGAAAGGCCAAAACATTTGGAAGCACAGAACTCGTGTGTAAAAACTGTGGCAAAGACTGTCACTCAAGGATAGGACTGCACAGTCACTCGAGGAAATGCAACCCAACCCAACGGTGATGCACCATCGTCTCGCGAGACGGAAGGATGCCGGATTACAGTTAACTTATTTTCTGTGACTCTATTGTTAACTTATTTTCTGTGACTCCACTGTTAACTTACTATCTGTGACTCCACTGTTAACTTACTATCTTTGACTCTACTGTTAACTTATCTGTGACTCTACTATTAACTTATTTTCAGTAACTCTACTGTTAACGTATTATCTTTGACTCTACTGTAAACTTATTTTCTGTGACTCTACTGTTAACTTATTTTCTGTGACTCTACTGTAAACTTATATTATGTGACCCTACTGTAAAGTTATTTTCTGTGACTCTACTGTAAACCTATTTTCTGTGACCCTACTGTAAACTTATTTTCTGTGACTCTACTATTAACTTATCTTCTGTGACTCTACTGTTAACTTACTATCTGTAACTCTAAATTTTATTCCAGTTTTTGTTTTCTTACGAGACTGAAATTTCCAAAACAAAGCTAACAGAAGTCTTGATAGTGTCCTTTTAATTTTGGTTTTCTCTCTTAAACTCAAAAACTTCAAATTTCTTAGTTAAATACATGTTACCTTTAGGCTGTTACCTCCACTGTAACCTCCACGACAACTGTAGGTCAAGGTAACTGCAACAAACGATGAATACAATCATTCCTATATACCATGGTTCACTCCTTGAAAGCAACCGTATCGGGCGATCATAACAAAATAACAGAGCAGCAGACTTGTTGAGAAAGGCTACACATCAAACATCAGTCAAAGTAAGTTGAAATACATATTCAATACAATGGCTCTATAGATAAATGGCTGGAAATGATTTTTGCCGCAAGTCTTAACATTCCTTTAAGGTTAAACTTGGGTTTAGAAATAATAATACGATGCCTATTTTTTGCTCTAATGGAAAACAAATTTAAAAAAAAATAATTTTCTTAATTTTTTATTCGTTATATTTTATAACGAATTAGTTTATTAAATTTTTCGAATTTAAAAAAAATAAAATTATGTTCGATGATTTTGTGCTGTATCCTAATACATCATATATAGATGAGAAGAGAAATCATTTCACTTGCAACATACAATAATTCACAACTATGAATTTGCTTTATGGAATGAAACGTTAAATGGTAGATCTATGTCATAATCAACATTTGCGCTGGAAAAAAAATCCAGTTTAAAAGGATCAGACCTAACCATTAAAATTCTTAAACTAAATAGATTTACATTATCTGTAGTATTTTGTTTATATTTTCTAATTTGACAACTACAAACTAATGGAACGTGGGGGGGGGGGGAGGGCAAACAGTATCAAAATGTCATCGATACCTTCAACATTTCAACGGTTTGCTTATTTGCGTCCATTAATTAATTACTTCATGTTTGGGGAGGTTTCCGCTTTTCGATTCGATTACCATTTTCTTTTGGTGTTTTTTTGTTGGTTTTTTAACATTAAAAAAAAACCTGAGTGATCAGCGCTTCAAGTATAAAAATTTAAGCAAAGCAATGATTTTTTTTTTAACGTATGACTGCTTGCATTTAGCGTTTCATGAGTCTCCGATGTTTGATTTTCCACTTTTTAAATATTTGTTTGAATGCTACTTTGTCCCTTCTGTAGGATTGCTAATTTATTGGCAAACAAATGCGTCTGGTTATTGTTAAAGTTCTGCTCAAATCTCAAATACTGCAACAGTGCGGTCATAAGAAAGGCTGCTCTATTAAGAGAAAAAAAGAACACATTGGAAACGTGTCCGAGTTAGAACTAGCATGCATGTAAGCCGCTCTCATGAAAAGATAGACACTTGCTAATGCAAACAAGATAGAGCTCACTGACAAATTACACTCCCAATTTTCACATTTTTCTACTTAAATAATATTAAATTTCATTTGACTTGCCAGCCAAATTTACTATACAGATTTAAAGAAAAAATAATTGATATGGATAGTCTACCAGACAAAATACCAAATTTCGTTTCAAATGATATTATTGCTCAAGAGAAATCAATCTAGTGCGATTGGTAGTGTTTTATGATTGAGTAAAGGAAATTGAGTTTTGTTGTATTCTATTTGTCAACACTGAGTTGTGAGTGAAAGGTAAAGGTGTGTATGTACGCTGATGGATACCGGTGAAAGGTTGAAATTAGAATGTCATAAAACCGATGGGTTATTTTTATGATGAGATAGACTTGTTCTTGAAATGCGCTAAATGGAAATGTGTTTAGCCTTTCAAGCTATCGACAGAACAGAGGTGTGTCTTCTTGAACACTGGACATTCTACAAGTACTGAGAGTATTCACTCGAGTGTCCCCGTGGATTTCAATGTGCAAATTTATCGACGTGACTCGTGTGAGAAGTGTTTTGTAATGACAGTTATTAAAGCACTAGACAACCTGGAGCCTGCGAAATCCTTCTCAGAACACGGCAAGTTCTGCTATCAATCCTATTAAATTTAGTTTTGTGTCGAATTTCTTTGATTTCGTTCAGCTCTCAGCCTTTAAAAAATTCAGAGCTTAACATTTAACACATTTAAAACGTTAGTAACTCTTCCTGGCACAATTGTTACGACACTACCTCTACTTTGCACGAAACCTAAGTAGCTTAATAGTGCCCCAATATTGTTGCCTATATTAATAAATCATTTAGCTCATATAAATTAAAGGGACAGTACAAGAGCACGATTCAAAATTTCAGACAAATTATCTCTGAAAAAAAGCCACAAAAATGCCGGATAATAAAAAGCTTTTATGTGAGTTGGATCAAAACGTAAAGAACAAAGAACAAAGTTTAATGAGAAATGATGAAATTGATTTTGAAAACCCATTGTTTGCCAAAAATTATCAAATTACATAATATAATAAGTTTCCGCGATAAAAAAGTCCACATGACTTTTTCAATAAAAATAAAACAAATTTGTGGTAGGCTCATGGAAAACTATGAACGAATGTCCCTTTTAGAGTTCGTTGGTTAGTGCGCAAAGTGAATACAAAACAACTCGTGAGCAAAGTTGCTTAGCAATATTTAACCACATTTGCTGCGTGGTAAATCTAAACTGCTGCGCGGCGTCGGTCACATGTCTGCGTGGCAGCATAGCCACACAGGTCAAAGGGAACATTGCTATGAACATCAATAAATTGTACATTTCAATAATTATTTTATTAGACAACTTGAGGGGTGGGGGGTAATATATTAATAAGTTTCTGAATGTTAGAGGTGAAATAAATAAGGGTCTAATAGATTATATATGTACAATAAAAAAATTCTAACAAAATCAATAAATAGATCTGAGCACGTAGAAAAACGCCTGATTTCAAATCTATAAAATTTGTCTTGACATTGACGTGGGAAATTGTTTTGCTGACACTAAAAAATAGTGCAATTATCTTACCTTGGGGCCTGACTATAGAATAACTCGATATAACAGATGTTTAAACTTGGCATATATCACTCAGACACCTCTGAACTATCACAGCAGATCAAGTACTTAAAAGCCCATATTACGTGTCCGGATATCATATTGGCACTAATAAAAATTTGATTTATGTGGCCGTGTCAAATTAAACTATATCATTTGAATACATGTTATATTTTGCGCCGCCTTAATTATTACTTTAAACGAAAAGCTAATATTAAAGTATTTTTTTTCTACAGATACCTTTTGATTAAAGCTAAACCCTGAATGGTTGGAACATTGTAAATAAGCAGTCATAATATCATGGCACATTCTAAATACTCAGGAGAGATTAACTAACTGTATGAGGTCCACGTCATAATATCATTGCACATTCTAAATACACAGGAGGGATTACCTGACTGTATGAGGTCCACGTCATAATATCATGGCATATTATAAATAGGCACGAGAGATCAACTGACTGGAGGAGATCCACGTCATGAGATCATGATAATTCCTCATCTTAAACAGACTCGCGCAGGGTTTAACGTCGGAAAGTAGAATGTCCTTGGCCTATTTGGAATCAAAGAGAGTGGCCAGACAGTTGCGCTCAGACATTATTAAAGCCTTAATTATATTGTGTGTGTCTGTCATGTGCTTATTTATCGCCAGTTTAAAAACAAAGAATGTCTCTAATATTCTATAATGCATATGAAAAGTCATTATGTTAAAAATTTCAAAATTTTTCAACTTAAGTTTTGTAATTTTAAGAAACTATAATTAATGCCATCATAAAAATCGTCTTCAAATGCTAAACATGAATTTATATAATGCATTTTATGTTATAACACATCTATACTTGAATCATTAATATATTTTTTTAAAAACTTTGTTATAAATTTTTATGCATATTCAAATCCATACATTTCAATAATTTGGAACACAGGATGAGTGTTAGTGTTCTATAGATCCATCTCTATTTTTATCTCCATCGACGTATCTGAAGACAATGTAACACCTGCTCGTCTTAAATAGGTATTGTTGATGCCTTCTGATAGTTTCTTATATATTTAAAGAAAACCTAACGTTAGAAGATAATGAGTCTAAAAGTGTCATCACCAAATTTACTCTGGCAGCCGGGTGCTCCACCAGTGTAATTATCTGCTATCAGCATGACGAGAACAAATGGAGTGCTGATGGCCGAGATTCAGCTTGGGGTCGCAGAGACATGCACTGAGAAAATCCTCCATAGCTAAAGACAAAAGAGTCTTAATTTACTGGTTTAAAACACAGTGCTATTTGCCTGTAAGGGGTGAATTATAATTGTACGGGGCAAATGGCTGCAATTCCACCTGGGGTCCGATCCAGCCAGACCATTTAAGTCAAGGTGTCCAAGTCCTGCTTGCGTGCCAAATGCAACCCGCGTTAACATTTTAACTTGACCACGCACTAATGTTTAAATTATGGACGTTTTATTGTTTACAAACGTGGATATTTATTACAAAAATGCCGATGAATTTATATGCGGGTGTGTGTCACCCCTTTGATGACGTCCGACAGCAAAAGTCGATAACTTAATTTTTAACTAATTATCTTTTTAATCGAAACGGAAATGAAAGTGCTACCGATTTACTTATAATTTAAATTTTAATCACAATTTTGGACTCAACAATTTTCGCTATATACAAATTGTATTGGGTTACGTAGTATACAATAAACACTTTATTCTGTAACTTGACCAATATTTATATCATTATATGATTTTAGTAATTTAATGATTGACAAAAAACTCTTTTTTTTTCTCCTCAAAACATCACTCTTTTAAGTAAATTGAAATTTATTTTTAAAAAAATATTTTAAAAAACAACAACAAACAAAAAAAAAAACAAACAAACAAACAAACAAACAACCTAACAAAAAAAACCAAGCAAACATATAATTGAAAACCTATATCTTTGTTAGTTTTTCTTCAAACTAAAGAAATTTCTTTACGTTTATTATGTTAATCTCACCAGCACATTATTTTACTTCATAGACTACGGCCCTCTTGGCAAACAATTTTGGACTCTCCTGCTTTAAGTAAAATTATCGCTAGCAGCTATTGTAACATTGTAACTTTTCATGGAAAAGAACTAACCCAAACTAAAGATGCAAAATACTTAGGAGTCATAAGAAATGAGAAACTGTCATGGAATCCCAATGTCAATGAAGTTATTAAAAAATCAGACAAAACCTTAGGCTTTATAAAAAGAAACTTTTCCAAATGTAATAAAGATATAAAACTAAAATTTTACCTCAACATAGTGAGGCCTATACTAGAATATGCATCTTCTGTATGGGACCCATCCACCAAAGAAAATATTGATAAACTAGAACAAATTCAAAAGAGAGCTGCCAGAATATTCAAAACTGACAAGAATAACACCATTAAGTTAAATCACTAAACCCGTAAACACCAAAGAGTAGAAGAACCAAGGGTTAAGTATCAATTATGCATAAAGCAATTAATTCTAATTTAGAAATGAAACACAAAGATAAATTAATACAAACCTCAGATAGTCATCAGGATAAAAACACCTTTCTTATTCCGTATGCAAGTACAAATATATACACGTTTTCTTTCTTCCCTTCCGGAATTTGAGTGTGAATTGGGTTGCCTGAAGAATCCAGGAAAGCCAACACTTTATCAAAAATTGTAAACTCTATTAAGAATGCAGGACTAAACCAAACCATAGTAAAGCGTATGACGCAATAATCTTCTGTATATAAGAAGCATCTCTAACGGATAAGATAAGTTAAGAACCTACAGATAGTTTATACAATTTATCTATTCAGTCAATAAAGCTTAGTGAGCTTACGATTTCCCTTGTAAAGCTCATTAGAGAGATCAGACTCAGTCATATTTGTGCCATGCAACTTGCAACTTCTAAATTCGTTTTTTTTTTATTCTTTTCAGCTTTGAAAGCTTTTCGCTCTCCGCTGAAGTTTGATATGATCACAGAAGGATAGATGCGAAGTGCGATGTTGACATTCGGAAAGGACTTTAGATTTAAGCATGCGTTTCGAGGTTCACATTTTTATTCTTCCTGTCCCTGACCCTTGCCCTGGGGCTTGACTGCTTTGAAGAGTTCTGAAAATTGATCTAATTCCGAAAGAAATCAGTTTTCGAAATCAGTGGAATATTCTTTGATTTACTTGGCTGCTGCCCACCGGATCGCGTCATTGCGTAGCTCAGTTAGGTTTGTAAGAAAGCCGATATTCAGATGGATGTCTTTTTAGGCTTCTGACAGATTTTGCCGAACTGAAGAGAATTAGTCAATGGTTACCAGAAATACCTAAATTTTGAATTTTCGTCTTGGGAAAATACTGTTTCGGCTGATAGCTTTTCATCAAACTAACACTTTCTCTTTTGTGATCGAATTGATTATTCTTTATAATCTTTCTCCACGGACTTCTCCAATTTTTTTTTTTTTTTAAATCTAGGTTCCATCCTTCCTGCATATTAGATGTTATTACAAATGGATGACGATTTCAGGTATTTCGCACACTTCAACACTTCCACGTGATAAATAGTTTAAAATAGATGAGATATTATTATTTATTATTATTTTTTTTAAAATTATATTTTCAGGGATTCAGGCAAGCATTTTCGCTCCCTTACTATACAATATAAATCTACTATCTCTTAAATTATTGGTTGCCCCTTTCTTTAGTACAATCAGCCCCCATTACCCTTAATCCACCACTGCTGTAAATAATCCAACATTTAAACATATATTACACTCGAGGACAATATCAGCCACTTTCAGAAAATATCGTAGAAAATTAAGGAAAATAAAATCAATCAAAATTTATCTTTCGTAATAAAATGTTTGTTATGTCAATATATATATATTATTAAAAGATTTTAAAATATTTTTCAAGCGAGTTTATTTGATTTAGAAATCTAAAGAATCTTTAAAGAACTAAAATAAACAATGTAAAGATTACTTGTCACCTGAAGACGGTGGTTCTGTGTAGTTTTATTTATCATTATCGGCTTTCTTAAAGTCATTATATAAGTTATCACTGGATGGTCAGGTCTCACATAAAGACGCTGTCTTCTAAAGCATTAACTGTTAGCATGGCGTCTTTTCATTAGTTCGTTACGTGCATCAAACGTCAACTGGATGTTGTGCTTCAAGGAATAAGTGAACTATAATTTTAAACAATTCCCACAAGATTTCCTTAAAATGCATCATTATAATCATCTTGTGTAATTTTGAAATGAATTTTTTTTTTTTAAATTTAATTTCTTGTAGTAGGAATTGCTTTTTGACTTGTGTTTACCCGGGAACTCTTTCACAGTGTGTCATTTCTACAGGAAGAGTGCACACTCGAAGTTACGCCAGCAATGATGTACTTGCTCATCTCTTTAACATGAAGTTACATGTTGTTAAAATATACATAAGAGTTACTATTCTTTGTTTTCATTATTAAAAGCTAAAATGTTTGGACTGTTACTAGCTACGTGTTGATATCGCGTTGCAAACCTCATGTTTAAGCAGATAGTCTGTACTCAATTAATCACAATAAAAAAATCTAATATCCGACATTAGACATTTGTATCTGCATGACAAATGATCATTAGGCAGTCGTTGCTAAATGTTTCTGGTCGGCTAGTCGCTGGCATTACTGGGAATGTCGGGACAGAAGTTAAGGTCAAATTTATGACAGGCTTTTCATTGCCGATAAAATATTTATAAACACTATGACATCACTCACTTTTTATAAAATAATAAACTTCCTGCGGTTGTTTACGTCAAAAATAAAATTTTCAAAAACATTAACTTTGATAAGCTTGGCTTCAAATATGTAGGAAATCTTTGTGGCTGTTCTGAGCCTAAAATCCTGATGCTAATGAGGCCATTTTATTTTTTAAAGCCACGTTCCCATCAATTTTAATAATTATGAAATGAACAATGACATTAGCTGTTGTGTGTTCCAAGTTATTTTCTCTTATGACGAAAGTTGGCTAAGAAGTTTAAGTTCTACTTCGACATCATCATATCCATAGGGAAAAATTGAGGATGTTTGAAATGTCTGGCCAGTCTGTTTGAGCTCTGAACAGCAACTTCCCCTGAACCTTACCAGATAGAGGCTTTGGGTCTTTTGCAAATATGTTAAGGAGATCCCGATGATGTGCACGGGCCAAACAATTACCGAAAAGATTTACTGGATGTCCTGGAAAAAAAAATAAACAGCAGTATTTATCAATTTCACGCCAAACATAACATCTATCGGGTTGAAACAAACGCCAAACGGTAGCTAATAATATTTTGAAAAATTTAGAAAAATTTTAGAGAAGGAATTTTCCAAAAATCTCTTTTATTTAGCAGTAATTTTTTTGTTTCATTTGATAGTTTTTGATTTGAAATGACTTTTAATGTAATCTAAAATGATAGTTAGTGGGATTTTCCCGCTTTGTGAATTCTCAATAAGCATTGCTTATGTTAGACTGTTGCGCTGTGCGCATTATATTAAAACATTCTTGGTGTGATGTAGCGTGAGGGGGGAGGGGGGCTAGTGATATGACGTCATATTGTGTTAGTTTCAGAATTTTAATATAATCTAGAATGATTTCCCTCGAATAAAAAAATCGGAAATTTTTTGTTGGAATTTGCGTTTTTATTACTTATTTCACTTGCATCCTACTCATACTAAGAATAATTTCTGCTAGATTAAAAAAAAAAATAATTAAAATCTGAGTTGATTGAAAGACCTTATTATTTACAAGTGTGTAGACTATACAATAGTCTACCATTGTAAGATAGAAAATCCATATGTAAGTAAACCCAAAGAATTTATTTTCTTTTGTCCCTATATTAAAACCCCTGGGACACAGCAGTGTGTCCCTTAACTTTTGCTGACGGCCACCGCTCATTGAATAATTAATTGAATCTGTTTAACCTTCTAACTCTGGCTGATCTCGCAGCCAGCTGACAGGGAGCCTAGAACTCTGGCTGATCTCGCAGCCAGCTGACAGGGAGCCTAGAGCATTGTTGGTTAACATCAACTTTACAGAATCTTTATTACTGTATCCAATCCATTTTACTTTTTAAATGCAACTATTTTATTTGAGAATATAATTAAACGCAATTCGAAATATTTCGTCAGTAATTAAATGTTGCTCATCTTTAAATTACGTAAACAGCATAAAACCTAGCGAAAACATTAAAAATACGAATACAATAAAAATCCATAATTATAGAAAAAGTCTAACATTGACCATAATGTTATTAAGATGAGCAAAACTGACAAAATTTAGGTGCACAAGTTTTGTTTAAATGAAAAACACTTCTATACAAAATGCACATCATTGAAGGGGATGCTAAATGGGGAAAACGTTTTATACCCTCCACCCGTTTCAGTAGTTTGGCACCTAATCCCCTTCCAAAATAAAGTTAAACATTTATCTGGTTTTAAATTCGGTGCTTTTGATATCTAAACGATATGCCCATTTTTATAATGAATGTTAAAATAACAAATTTACTTTATAAAATGCTAAGTAGTATTAAGTGCTATAAATATCATGAATTTTTTTTATTGGAACGGAAAACTCCTGAAAAATGCTAACGCAATTGGTTTAAAAATACATCGCTTTATTAATTATGTCCTCCAAAAATAAAAAAATTCAACAACTTTACCAGTTTCCAGCTTAACTGGCAACATTCAATCAACTTAACCGACTTATTTTCATATCATAGTTTCAATTGCTGCACAAAGTTGACAATACCGATGCAATCAATCGGTTTCATTCGTTCCTCCCACAGACAGTTTATTCTTGAATTTAAATGAGCTATGTCGAAGAAATTAAAAATTAATCTTTGCGAAACTTGAGTTAAAACTTGGTCGTCATGTGATGTATAGACTTATAGAGAGCGTCTTTTGTCACATTGTTCTGTTCATGTTGGTGAAATTGTTGCTTTATGCTGAGCGAAATCCAATTTGGTTTGAATCAATACGTCAAAATGATTGTTAGTTCAGCACTACAAAGTCCATGTTTGAATCGTGTCCCGATCATCACAAAATATCATTTTATCTTTCTGAGATTGGAAAGCTATGATGTTGTTACTATTAAACGATTGCTGGGACGTCATTTAGTAACATGACGCATGATTAGAGGAAAGGTTCCCAAATATTTTTAGTCAAGACCTCTTTTTACAGAAAAAACACGCTTTCTCCACTATTGTTACATAGGCAAATTAAGATATATTTTGAGTTTTCATCCCAGACAACATTACTTGATTCTCCTGCTAGTTGACAATTACAAATGAATTGTTTAATGATTAAAGTATTATTTTTTTACAAGCTCTTTATAATTTATTTCCCTATATGCATTCATATGAACTGTAATGTGTAACTGAACTCCGTGAAGGTTTAAAAAATTTCAACCATTGAAAGTATATCGTTCAGCTGAAAATCCCAGTCTTATCAACAAACAAAAACGTTTACCATATTAAAGGAAAACAGTTTTAAAAGAATGATTCCACCTAAACATAGTTGCCACTATTCAAGAGATAAATTCACATCTATTAATGTTATTTGACGAAAAAAAAGTAAAAAGAAAATTCTTAAGCAATTGTTTTATGAATTTTCACTATTGATACCACCCTACTTAAATACAAACATTTTTCTCAGACTACAGCCCCACAAACTGCCTATGAATACCATTAATAATAATTACAATTTTTTTTACCTTATTTAACTACACTTTTAAAATCCATAATTTTTTCATTCGCATTTAAAATATTTTTTTTTAGAAAGTAAGCACCGAGCTATTTTAGACCATTCCTTACGATGAATGCATTAAAGATTGCCATAATTTCTTTCAATTTAAATATCACTTTCTCTGTAGGAAAAATATTGTCTTTATCTATTATGCGCTATTTCAAATAAAATTATAATTGATACAAAACTTTAAAAAAAATGTAATTTCAAAAAAATTTAAAAAACCGAAGTGTAGGGGTCTCACCTTTTGAGTCAGGATTTTATTACTTTAAGTCCACTAGGGTATCGTCAACTATATATTGAGATCATCTGGTTTAAGTAACCTATGTTGTCAATGTAACCACACATTGGATCTTTAAAATAAAAATTTTAAAAATTAAAATTAAAACTTCTCTAAAGAGTCGCACATTCAATGCATTTCATTTACAGAGACCATTTGTGTAACCTTTGTTTATTAGTGATTCCCAAACCCATACTTTGCTTAAATTTAACACAGACACCAGTGTACCCCACGAGATAAACTGACCGAGACTCACTGGGCTATTACTTTATCTCCACCCAGCAGTAACCCGAGGATCGCCTCAGGTGTTACAGACCAAGTTTAGATGTAAGATAAGCAGGAGCGTCTTTCAAACTGCCAGCACAAGGCACAGAGAAATCACACTGTAACGTCTATTTAAAGATCTTCTCCGTTTATGCTTGCCCGGTGCTGTTTATTTTTTTTTAAAGACTCAAAATAAGAAAAGAAATTTGCTGAAATGGGTTGTTCCGTCCAGGCAAACTTTCGCTCGTCTCTGTCAAACTGCAGTTATTTTAACTCAACTTCCAGCTAGATTTGAGATGAATTCAAATTAATTGATATTCTTGACAATTTGTGGGGATTTTAAAAAATATATATATTTATGAGATTAAAATGGTGACAAATTAATAACAAAGACTAATTTTCACAATAAGTCTTCAATTTATTTAATGTACTGAACAAACAGTTTTCAGTAAATAGACTTTTTAGTAAATATTACTTGAATATATTAAGTTTGTTCTGGCAAAAATACATGAGCTTGACTGAAAAAGTTTGGTTTTTATTTCTTTAATTCTTTATATTAATTCGTGGCGTCTGGTTTGCTTGCCGAAAAAACATTGGATCGATTTTAAACCCCCTTCCCAGTATGCTAGCGAGCGGACATTTTGCAGGCAGACTGGTGGAGACGATAAAAATGATCTATCAAAATTTATCATTGATTGAATGTACTGTAATTAAATTAATGAATTTTTAGATTATCTCTATGTATACGTGGTGCTGTGTGTATTATATTGACCATACATTAAAAATAATATATGTATGCCCGATCTGTAAATGTTTCATGCTAGTTTTTCGCGCAGTGCGCATTATATTAAACATGTTTTTATAACCCTTTCCCGTTATCAAAACGAAATTTAGCAGACAGACTGTAGTAGTTGTTTTTTTTACTATAAATTCTTGTATATGAGACATAACTTAAATTTCGGATTTTTAGATTGTCGTGCAATGCATATTATACTGAAGGAATTTATAGTTATGTCTCCTATTTAAGGGATTTATAGTCAAAAACTTTGTTGTTGTTTTTTTTTTTTTACTGTTTTTAAATTTTAAAATTAAATCCTTTATATTAACTCCCAGCTTGTGCTTGTCCGTAGCAAAAACTTTGGATCGATTTTTAACCTACTACCCGGTATCCTATCATGCTAAAATGTTGCAGGCAGACTCGTGGCGTCGGTAAAAATGATCTAACACAATTTCACATCAATGGAAAGTACCGAAATTAGATTAATGAATTTTTATATTATCTCTATGTAGCATGTAAATGTTTATGCTAGTATGCCGCGGATTGCGTTTTATATTTAACTCTTATATTAAGGATTTTTAGTCAAAAACTTATTTTTTTAAATGCAAAAATCCACTAGTGGGCATGTGCTCTATTTTATTACAATTAAATATTACACATTGTTAATCGCTCAGAAAAGATACAAACTGCATATAACTAAATATTTCACCTCTAAAATGGTTGATAGAGACGTTTATTAGTAGATAAGCATTAATGGATTTCCGTCTTCAAAAATTGGTACAGATTTTGTTTAAATACGTGCCATAAAAATGTCATTGGAGAAATCATCTGTCCAAAAACCTGGCCTGTGGCTGTTGGTGAGTTCAGTAAATGGAATACGAGATCCATTGATGGCTTTGGCTTGAAAAGGCAATATTGGCAAATGGGGAGGAACTCTCTTCACGTGCAACATTGTAAATTAGAGATAATGCTCGTGATTTTTGCGTGATTTATCGCTGGTCGTGTCTTCATATATATATAGATCTACTGGTCAACAAAGAAACTACATGTTTATGGTCTGATCGATTGCATTTACCTTGAAATGTCAAGTCAAAAGTACGCATCGGCGTACTGAAATCCCATTATCATACTCTTAATATATAAGGCTATCTTTAAAAAGTAACCTTAGCATTAATTTTCTCATTACAGTAGTCGAGTCTGCAATCGAGGATTTCCATTTGCCGCTTGTATCCCTAAAAAGTTGATTCACTGTGACATTCGTTTTATATATATAATTTTTTTTCTCTGTCGTTGATTGTTTTCAGCTGTTTTTACCAAGTTTAATTAGAAATAGTTTCTTGTATTTTGTTTCAAATACAGCAGAGCTGGAGAAAAATGGTGAAGATAGATGTCTCCCAAATAGCTTTAGTTAGTGAAATACATTTTTAAAAAAATTATATACCGATAATGCCTTTCAAATAATGTGGAAGAAAAGTGATAAAATAAAATTAATAGAATTATCAGGAACATTCAAACTTTGAATTCTAACTTAAAGCAGCCTAAATCATCTGCATTTGAAAAATAATAATAATAATTTGGCTTTCAAAAATAATTTGCATGCTTATTCAAAAATAATCTATGAAGATTTTTTTAATTTTCTAAATTCTGATCGCTGATACGTTAAAAAATATAGAATACATATAATTTTAAATTTAATAATATTAGTCTAACTTCTTCTATCTATCTATTTAAACCAACCCCCCATTTTATTAGGAGGAAAAACATTTGAATCCATCGGACGATTCCAAGTCAAAGGCCAATAAAATATAAATAAATAAAACAACTTGTGAAACGTCTTCCTGACATTCAGACCGATAGATTTAAGGTCAGGGCGGTCATGAGAGGAGGGGGCGGGTGGAAGAGCTGGGTAGTGGAGGTGATTTCACACGTCAATTATTGTAAACATGCGAGGCACGTGGTAAGAAGGGAGGTAATTGCCTGTGACAGCTGTTGGATAACTGGCCACACGGCCAAGATAAGAATGTAAAAACCCGGAGATTAAAGGGGGGTAAATAAGACGTGATGAAGTGAAAGTGGTTAATTCTCTGCGATATCTGACACAAAGTCAAGGTGTTGCCTTATTTCTAGGGGCAGCCATTCCAGATCGGGTACTTCTGATAAAACCTCTTGTCACTTCATGGTTAGTTTTTTCTTCTTGTTATTCAGTGTTGTTCAGGCTTGCTAAGTGTACACTTCTGGCGTATTAAGAATCATGGGATAGGCTTACGTCACGAGGGTCACACCGAGCAGATTAGTCAGCGAATGTGACACGGAGTACATGGTATTTTTTATTCCATATAGCTGCCTTAAAGCTCTTTATACAAGTAATTTTCCCTTAAAATGAACAAAATCCATAACTTTGATTTATTTGCTCCGTGTCGTAAGAGTAACTTCGTTATGTTTCTTCTGTATTTAGAGCGAGTCACTGCCTAATGTAGCTGAGATGGATCAGAACCGCGGTATTTTCAAGAATTAATTTATTTTTTTTTTGAAGTCGTGTCTTAAAACATTCTGCGTTCCATTACACTCTCCCCTCTTGAAATATGCCGGACTGGATGAACACAGGAAGAAGTCCTTTTGCTTGCGCTTCTATGAATCAGCTGCACCAAAATTATGGAGGTTTTCTCAAAAAATTAAAGGAGTGTGACAATGAAACGATTTAGGAAAAATTGAACCCGTTTTTTAATGGACTCCTGCAGGCTTGGTGGACCACCTTAGACAGTTAGCGCTATACAAGAAAGCTATCATCATCAATCTTGCTGACCCTCCGGTTACACCAAGTTACACTCAAAGTAGGCAAGTGGAAATTCACAACTTCAACACTAACTACAATTACTAAAACTTTCTTTTGACCCAGGAGGACCAAAACACTTAGGATACTTATTTAACACACACACGCGTAATGCTTGGAGAACAAAAATCTTTTTAAATACAGTCGTGTCACGAAGTACGGAATCTCCTTCAATACTCATGTTGTGAGCAGTGGCAGTGACATAGGTAGTAAGTCGGGACAGGGCTGTCCGCCCCCGGTGACACTTTTTCTTTTTATGGTGTTTGAATTTTTAAAAATATTATTATGTTAGTTTTACATGCCATGGCGTGGGTGGAACAATTGGGTGTTAGATAACATCAAATTCAATCTACCACAAAGTAAAGTGGCAAAGGGGAGGCAAATCGTGTCGTGGAATTTGAAGTTGTCTCATCTAAGCCAGGGACTGTAAAATAACACAAGATATGCAAAAATCTAAATAAAGAGAAAGTAACATTCTCAAAATAAACCTTACAGTATTGGTTACTCAGTGTTTTAGTTTTAGTTCAATCTCATTGATCGTTTTTTCCCCCTCTCTCTATTTAATCTCCCGGCAGACCTACAGCCGCTGATTTACGATAGTAATTAAAATACATAAAAGTAAAGTGAATCAAGCTCGAAGATCGGTAACACTGGCACCGTTCATGACTGATCAAGGGCGACAAACTGAATGACTACAAAAATATGTAGTTCGTCTGTTCTTATAAGTTGAAAGCTAGTTCTCTTCCTTTCTTTAAAAGATCAATACTTCATAAAAAATAAAATATGTGATATCTCACTGTTTCTGCTGATTATTTCTTTTATATGTTACAACACAAAAGATTGTGGCGAAAATGTGAATGTAATAGTTATTGATAAGCGTAGGTTGAAATAGAAATATCAATTTTAAACATATAATGACCTTGATTTTTTTTTAATGAATAATTTAATCTGAAAAATTCATTTGATATAGTTGAAGATGATATCAATTTAAAATGCTACCTTTTAACATTAAAACATCATTAATGTTATTAAGTTGTCTTATTGACATTCTCAAAGGGAAGAGAAAGTGAAAAAGAGCGTTAATTGTGTAAATGACAAAGCACAAGATTTATGGCCATTTGAAAGTTCCCTAGAGATTTTTAAAAATATATTGTTTCGGAAACGGAACGATCGATTTGTTTGATTTTGTCAAGATTCAATAGATGGGGATAGTTGAGCCGAACACGCAATTACACGGAAATAAACGTGTGAATTTTATTGATGTCAAACGTTCACTTGTGACTTGTGAGACACAAAGATTTTTCCAAAGCAACTATCAAGGTCATTGTTTCACTATCTGACTCAATTAGGAGACTAATTTCACATTAGTGACAAACAGATTGTGATTTTGGTACCAAATAAAGTGTGAGTAAATATATTAACAGTATCATTGCCTTTACGGGCCAAAATAAATTAAGGCTGATTTTTTAAAATATTTTTTGTTTAAATTAAAGGTGATCTGAAATGAATAAGTTTATTTCTTCATTGAAAATCCCACTTGTACATTTTTAGAAATATTTTAATGATCAATAAATAATCAAACTTTACTGCCATATTATGTGACTTATTACATGCAGTTAGTGCAAATCAAAAGTCTGTCCTTTAAGACTGTGAAATCTTAGTTGTGACAACCATTTTTAACTCAATAGGACTCATAGACAAATTCTTAACATTCAGTGACAATGATTGTAAATATTTTCAGTCTTTTCTTTCTCAATGCCTTTAAGTTACTTTATGTTTTATCTTCCCTTTTGCCCCAATGTTAGCTCACAAACACTTCCATTTTTCATATGGCACTTTCAGCTATATTTAACTTTACGTAACCATTGAGTTGAGATGAAAATCAGTTTTCTCTACAAATAAAAATTTATGACATATATATTTTTACAAATTATTATTCAAATTATCATCCAAATGGGTACTAACAATAGTTAGTAACCCTCATAGCCGTGGCCCGTGACCGCTGCATCACTTGCCAACAGATCATCCGTCATGGTATGTGGACGCATGTATCTACTGCATAGAAAGAGCGTCTGTATATCTAAGATTAGATAAGATAAAAGTCAAGACACCAAACACACCATGCATTTCGTCCCCCATTCACATCTTTCAGTTACCCATCTCTATCACCCATAATGTATCACGTCTACATTTATCAAACAGTTACATAACAAGGCAGTCAAACCAAATGCTCCACTACACTCCCCTTTCCTTCAAGGTATTAGATCTTGTGAATAATTAGCCCAGTGCTGGAGGGTGTCACTGTTTATTTGTTAGCACCAGCATCTGATCGTCTTCTGGAAGCATGGTCTGTACAATTGGTTGGGGTGGAGAGGGAGAGGGGATGTCCGGAGGAAGTTTACAAGATCTAAACGTAGAAAGGACATCAGTGTGGGATATTCTATTAGAAAACACATTTCTATTTTATTTTGGATATAATTAAGGAAACATTTTAATGGCTTAGAGAAGTGATGCTGTGTTTGGTACAGGTCTAAAAGAGTATGAGTTTAATAAACATTTATTTATTATAATCAATTTCTTCTGAGTCTTGAAATTATTAACTCGGTAAAATGTTGTCTTGTAGAACTTTAATTAATCTTAAAAGTGTCTTGTTTTACTTGAACAAGGTGTGTAAGAAAACAGAAAAACGCAAGGGAGAGATAATCAGCATGAGGTTGACGGAGAAAAAATGAGCTCGTCTATAAACATTAAGGTTGATTTTTGTTGGTTATTTTTTAAAACCTTTCCCATTTTTTCCTAATATTTGATTACTTTTGAGTTTAGTTTCAAGTTAATTTAAAAGGTAATCAAAAATAACATTAAGTAGAATAAAAATAATATGTTTTATTCTTCAACCAGATTATGTGAATATAATAAAACTTAAATCAAATATATAACCTAATATGTTTTTAAAAATGTGTTCAATAAATTAAAAGTAAGCATATGTTTCATGAAATATTTTCACCTCCTTTACCATCAAACCCATTAATGGTGACACAGAAATTATAACAATTATTTCCGTTATATATTTTCGAAATCTCCTATTCCAAAAATTTAACATTAAAATTTAGTGTTATTTAAAAATAATCCTTACCAACAACGGGATAATGTCTTTTGGCAGCTATTTTACCTCCCTTATATTATTTTTTTTTAAAAAATATTTTTAACAAAAAAGAAAAATAATAATAAAAATAACCTCATCTTCACACAGGCTAAGCTGTAAAAATTATTCATGTCGTTATTTGTCAAGATCTCTTTTCTTAACTGATTTACGTCATATGTGGACCACCTCCTAAAACATCACGGATCGTGTTGATATTATCGTGTCTTGTTATGCCCAAGTTACATAAGATATTTTGAGGTGATAGAGAAACGAAACAGTATAGAATATTTAGTTGAACCCAGTGCGAATGTCCCAGAATGTGGATGGCTTTTATTTATTGCGACATGATTTTCGGCGTTGACATCCAGGCAATATTTTGATTTTTAAATAATTTTTAATGAAAAAATTACTAAGGCTTACTATTTTTCTCATTCTTTTGCTAAGTTTTGCTATCATTAAAAACAATTAAACAGTTCAATTTCTGGATTTCAGTTAAGATACTTCTTAGGTTTAAACGGCGGGGGGGGGGGGGGG